>JASDQU010244397.1:97143-109278 GCA_032191745.1 Picea mariana
CTTGGGCTCAAAATATGAGGGGCTACATTTTATAAGGAGGTAGGCAATATCAAATGGGTAAATGCATGGTTGTAGTTCTTGTCACAACAAGTTCACATCATGAAGTTATGCCTCCCATGAGTTGAACTATCATATTGACCACCATGGTACCAAATGGATGTCATGTTAGCTCACATTACTCATGCATGTGGAGCTGGTCACACTTGGAGTTTCAAAATTATTCTAGAGGTCCAAAACCTTAAGATTAATTGGGGGTTGAGGCATGCAAAATGCCTAACCCTATCCCCAAACGATTATCAAACTATGTTAAATACCAGGCTTCAAGGAAAGGAATGGGTTTGATTTAGGTGCATATCAGTGGCCACCCACCTCTTCCAACTGGATCACATACAATTTTCATGTTGGTAGTTATTTTCTAGCTTTTCAGGTCCTTAACTTATGGGGTTGTTTTGTGGCCCTAAACAACGTTTTTTGGGATCGACATAGTCACACTGTAGATAGAATTAGAGTGTGAAGGTAAAATGTGTATTCTTTGGATATACCTTTCCAACGGGCTATCGTGTACCTAAAATAGAGATCATATGCAAAAGTTACGACCCTGAGAAGTTCATGTACCAACTTACCCCATCGGGGCCCACATGAATTTTTTTGCTTCATCTCCTAGTGTAAGGTTTTTGTATGTCTAGGGTTTTATGATTACTTCTTGATGCTAAAAAGGATGGAAGCCTTATTGTAATGTGCTCAAGTGAATGCATGTATCTTCCACATCTTTTCTTAGAGATTAGCTACCACCATTCGATCAAGATTGTTTCATTTTGCATTTTATAGTTTCAATAGATTTCTTTATTGAATCGAAGTTAAGTTTCATTGCACTCTCTATTATTGTTCACCATATTTTTGTTTTAATATTATATATCATTGTTTCATTTTGTTCCACTCATAAATCCAGATCAGTGGTATCAAAGTGGATTTCTCTTCATTTGTTTCTTTGTGCATGTCCCCAACAAGGTCAGGGTATAAGAAGTTGGGAATCGAACAAGTTGAGCCTTTTCAAGTTAATCCTTGCCGAACCCAACGATTTCCCATGGCGGGAGAAAATAGAGACGATGGGACACAACATCCCTTTAAACTGTTTCTCGAGGAAGCCCTCGCATGAGAGAGGAATGAGATGATGGATAATTTTGTGCAAATCCTTCAGCGACTACCAACATGTGATGCATCCTCCTTGAGTGGAGGTGTCGCCCCCTTCAAGGTGCATATCAATTTTGATGTTCCTATATTTGAAGGTCAAATAGATGCATATGTTGTAGACAAATAGTTAAACCTTCTAGAAGGGTATTTCTCTATCCATAAATTTTCCGATAGAGAAAATATTACATTTGTGCTCCTTAAGGTCATCCCCCATGTCAAATATTGGTGGGACACTTTATGTGAGAAAAAGGAAACAAAAGAATCTACATTATTTGTAGTTGCATCCACTTAGGGTTCTTTCAGGGATGATATTAAGGAAAAATACTACCTTGATGGAATTTATGACGACTTATATACAAGATGGACTACACTGTGGTACAAAAGGGACCAAATAGTGATAGATTTCACCAATGTCTTCCATATATTGCACACCAAGCTGGGTATCAAATAATCTGAGTGATATCTAGTGATAAAGTACCACGATGATCTAGATAGATACATACAGACAAAAATGGAGTTTTTGGACATCTCGTCCTTGGGCACAACCTATCGATATGCTGTCAAAATTGAGCAGAATCTTAAAAAAGTATGTGACAGTTTGGGTCAGCGAACCCCTCATAGCAGAAGCAGGGAAAAGGAAACCCCAAACCGCTGAACAAAGGAAAGAGAAAGGATGAACATCCTTAGGAAAACCAATCTAATTCACAAGGAAAGAAGGACAATGGGAATAAAAATAAAGGAATTATGAAGTGGTGTGAGTTCCATAAGATCCCCTGGCATAACACCGATGAATGTCGCTCAAAGAAACCATTGGTGGCCAAGGTGAAATCCTATGAATCAGATGTGGGTTCTGAATTTGAGTCAAAATTAGAAAAAGGGAGATAGATCATTGACACATAACCCAGTTCCTTCATTGCTACCATCAAGATCCAACTCGGTGAGCTTGATGAACTAGAGGAAGGTGAGTGCCTCTTTCATTCATAGATGTGGGTGAAGGGTAATCCATTTCACTTCATCGTTGACAGTTGTAGATAGAAGAACCTCATCTCAGTGTAGGTCATCAAGCAGTTGTTTCAGTTGAAAAAAACGCACCCACAATTGCACACCATCAGATGGCTCTTCCAAGGGAGCAATCTCCACGCCAGCCAATAGTGTCGCCTGCCCTACGACATCAGTCCATTCAAATATGAAGCAATGTGTGATGTCTACCCTCTTGAAGTTTGTGATGTCCTTTTGAGAAAATATTATTTATGGAAATGTCATGTTTTATATGTTTCTAGGCCTCGTATTGTTATTATTACTTTGGACAGGAAATTGTACAGGATACCCGATGTAGTCCCACCTACTATCATTTCCTTGATCTCTACCAAGAAATACAGGAAGGTCATCTCTTAGACTGAGACATTTTTCTTCTTTATGATTCATGCTCAAAGTGAGGAGAAGGTTGTAGCCACATCCATGGCCTCTGCGACATGTCTCTCCACGTAGTAGAAGCAAGTTGATAAGGTTGTGGAACAATACAAATACATATTTTCCTCACCCACTAGGGTACCTCTGCACTGTCAGGTCAAGAATTCAATCAATATGACCCCCAACGCACTGCTACCCAATGGGTCAGTATATCGCCACTCTTTGTTAGAAAATGAGGAAATCCAGCACCAGATCCAAGAGATGCTCAAAAAAGGGCACATTCAACCAAGCTCATCACCTTGTGGAAGCCTAATCGTGCTTCTGCAGAAGAAAGATTTGACCTGGTGAATCTGCATTGATTACCGGGCCCTAAATGAAATCATAATCAGGAACTAATACCTAATTATCTAAATTGACGATCTCCTTCACCTAATTCAAATTTATTACTTTAAAAATGATTCAAGAATCTAATAGCTTCTTGATTTATTTATGTATCATAGGTTCAAGAGTCAGATGTATCTTTCTAAGATTTGTTTTTAACGAATTGATCCCTTCTTTGATGGGAATCACATGTTGTATAATTTTTGTATCATACATCTTCAAATCATCATATGTTCATGTAGAAACATCTCGATACTTATTGAATAGTTCTGTGAATGTGTACTTTTCTGAATATGAACAAGAGGTGCCTAGATTAACATATTTAGGTTGCTCAGATGTTCGCAAATTGACCAAGAAATGCATCATAGTGGAGTTGTTGGTCTTTTATTTTTTTGGCCTCCTAAAATTGGATTATAAATCAAATAACTTTTTAAGAGTCAAAATTCTTTTCAAAGAAAAATTTTTCTTTAACTTGTTAGTTTCTTCTCGATAAGTTTGTAACTCTTGTTAATGTATATCATCATCGATCACTGAATTTTGGAATGTTTATGAACTAGTAAGAAATTAGATAATATGAGAGTCGTTATCGAACTCTCTCCAACTCATGATATTTCCTGGTATGGAGGGCCTAAACATCATTTCAACCAAAAAAACATCATCAGGGGGCATAAATCTAGATGCTGCATTGGCCAATATATCGACATCTATATTTTTATCATAAGGTATAGAAGAAATATTAAATTCATCAAACGAATAAAGCATGTTCCATACCTCTTTCTATTAAGCCTATAAATGTGGATRCAGGAAATGAATATTGTTTCTTACCTGTTGAWCAATGATTTCTRAATCACCAAACACCTTAAGATATTTTACCTGAAGATCAATGGTGTTTTTAAGGCCATGAACTAAGGCTTCATATTCAGTGGTGTTGTTGGCACATTCACACTCCAAGCGGCATGATATTAGCATTTTTCCTTGACTAGGATCGATTAGAACACATCATATTCTGGCTCCATCATGTGTTTTAGAGCCATCAAAGAAGATGGTCCACATGTCAAGAATATTAGTATTGTTAGTCAAACTAAATCCTAAGTTAGTTAGTGCTAGACATGCACTATTATGGATTCGTGGGTAGAGGCCTGATTTTAATTTTGATGGTATCTCATAAGTTATTTCTTCATAAAAACCATAATCAATTTCAAAAAAATAATTCCCCAAGAGGGAATGGGAAAAGTTTGTGGGCTTGTTATTACCTTCTAATTTTGTCACTGTGTGCTTCATGTGTGCCTCATTGTTTACATAGATTTGATTCTATTTTCATTTATGAGGAAGCCATAGATGATACCAATCAATAGAGAAGTAACCCTAAAGTTTGGCTAACTAGTCTTTGCTTAAGAGAAAACTGTAACTCTCAGTTCTATCCATGACAACTATGTCTATAATCTGATGAACCCTAGGGTCGGATGACAGTCTGATTAAAAGATCTCTCAGTTCACCTTTTACTTTAACATATGTCATATCTAATTGGATGATCCTAGTCTTTATTATTTGTGGAACAACATTTATTTTTTGGCAAACAAAAAAAGGCATGATATTGGAAGAGACACATGAATATGCTAAATAATTGTGTACATTGAAATTAAAATTTTCATATGTGAGAAGAAAAGGTGATACCTAATATTTTTAAAAGTCTCCTATGTTTTCTTCATTTATAGTCATTTCTATCTCCACTTTGGGTATCTCTTCTGTATCACTTTCATGGATTAATTTTTCATTAGAAATGACAGTTCCTTTCTATGTATCATGAGGCTTGAAAGCATTGTGTAAGAGCTCATGTTGTTGTGTTAAAGAACAACTATCAAACTTGGAAATATTAGATTTTGTTTTCTTCATGTCTTCAATTACATTATATTCAAGATTGTTGATAGCATGACCATATTTTTTCTCAACTATTTTATTATATGTTACCAAGTAAATCTTAGTGTCATTCCCTGTTGAGACAGATGTGCTTGGTTTATCTTTGTTCGCTAAGAAAATTTTGCCAATTTTATTACTAGTTTTTTATGGGACAACTTCACTTTGTTTTGGGACGACAAGAGGAGTTTTTATTTTCCTAAGAGGGATGTTATATTATTTGAAAGAAGGATCATTAGATACTGGACCTTTGTTGTGTAAGTTATAACATTTTGGAGCCTCAACTTTAACAACCTGCATATCTCCGGCAAGGATTTCCTCAATATGTTCATCGTCTGATTCTGAATACTAGTCCCAAAATTGCATAGACGATTCTAGGGGAGCTTCATCAAAAACACCTGAAGGAGATTTTGCATGGATTTCATCATCCGAACTCTGTTGATATAGAAACTAGTTTATCACTAGGGTCATAGAGTTGACCCACTAAGGGCATGCTCATTCTGGGTGATTTTGCTTATGATAAGAACAAAAATTATAATGACTGAAACTATCTAAGTTGAAATCCATGTGTGGTGGTTTAGTTGGTTGTGGTGGGTTGTCTAGATTCTTAAAGAATGAACGAAAATTTTGTGGCTTCGATGATCCTTCATTGACATTCTTTTTAAGGTCCACCAATTCATTAGATAATTTCTTAACCATTTTTACCACATTATCAATATCCTTTGACTCCCTATCAGGTGGTTTAGTTAATAGAAATGGTTTATTTCCAGTCATCTTAGTTTCCTCGTAATGTGGATGTTGATCATATGTACATAACTCGCTTTCCATAGTCTCATCTTCATCAAAGTTTAATGCTAATGTGTTTCTATTAGATCATTTTACAAACATCCCTATGGAGGGGGTTATTACAGTTGTGTAATATTCAATAGCTAATGACTAAGTGAGAGCTACATCATGAGGAAACTTGATTAATATGTTAAGAAATATTTGGTTAATTCCCTTTACTCTAATCCTCTTGTCCATTATGATGGCTCCTAGCTCATTATGTAGGGACGTGATTGTTTTTCTTTCTCCAAATTTTCTCATAAAAAGCCTTTCAAAATTGTCCCAGTCTGTAATAGACCCAGAAGGTAAGTTGAAAACCAAGTAGAATATTTCCAAGAAAAAGTGTAAGGAAATATCTTGCACACTACATCGTCATGTTTGGCACCTAGAAGATGTATGGCTAAAAATAAATTGTTCACGTGATCTTCCGGGGAATCAGGTTTATATGGGTCAAAATTTGGGAGGAGCTTATCAAATTTCCTTGGCATTTCATGAAGGTTTCCAGCCAGATTGAGAGCTCCTTGGACCTTCCATTGAGGTACAACTTCTTTGTGGTTCCTTTTTTCTCCCATTAGTTGTTCTATAATAATTTATGGTTGTTCACCTTCGAATTCTTCTTCAGGTTCAATAAGGAAACGCCCAACTATGCTCAAAGGTACTAGGCCTTATTTTAAAGTAGTTTCAATGAGGTCATCTACGGAGTGAATGTAAAAATAGATATATGTGTTGGGATGTTATACACGGGTTTATTTTCTCCTAGGAAAATCAGAGGCTATAGGTATTTTTCCAATCAATTTTGCATAAGCATGTGTAATTCTATGGGTTTCCTAAAGATATTCCCGTGGTATGTGAAACCAAGTCTCAATATGTATTCCAGGAATACAAGAGACACTTCTGAAATTAGGCTTTGAGTCCTCGTAGATAATTTCTTGTTCAAACTCAACTCGAGGGAACAAGGTAGGTTGGGGGTCAGGATTACTTGTTGAAGATTGATTTCAGTTATTTTTTAATTCATGTATATAATCCATAAAAGATTAGGCTCCTTCTAGCAGATTAGGCTCCTTCTAGCACCAATTATGTTGATATGTCCAAATTCACTCGACAACAGCAAGGGGTTCCCCTTGGTACACAGTCCCAACTAGACTATACACCATTTGGTTTAGGAGACCCATCCAAAATTTGGCCCACCTGCTATTGTTATTGTTTTTAGGGGGGTTTTGGGCCTATTGCAGACCAATTTTCTGAGAGGGTGGATGATGGGTGTACATGCAATGTAAATATTTAGATTAAGACTATGAATGAAATGAAAACTAAATTAACACTAATCTACTCTAACATATCCTAGCTAGGAGCATACTAAAGTAACCAGTGAGTTGTAAGTTGAAACCAAATCCTGCACTACTTCTACACATATAACTTATATAAAAGAGAAAGATCAGAAACAAGTGTATACAAATACATATAACTAGAATATTCTATATTACAATAATTTATACATTAACAACCAAAAAATATCAAAGAATTAATATATTCAAAGAAATACTTTAAACTGAAGAATCACACTGATTGTATGAGAATTAATCTATAACAATATAGCATTCTTACAATCCTTATGAACAATGTTCACCTTCACCAGAAATAGTTCTTATCTCAGATTTGTTCATACACAAGGATTCCTTCTATAAAAAATGGCCTTGAGGGCTTCTCAATATTCATTAACAAAGTATATGTCCTTGAATGAATTCTTGAGTCTGTACATTTCTTGAAAAGACAAAAACAAAGTCCTTTGCAAATGAGCTTCTATCATATTTTATACAAAAAATAGTAACTCCCATGTGTCCTTCAGTATTTTTCTTAAAGAGGTAGTTACAAAACGGTTCATCTTCTCTTCCCTAATGACAAGTGTGGAGAAAAGGATGAAATTTAGAGTAGTTAAGAAAGGACGAAACAAAGGGAAGGTATTATTTCCTTTTCCTATGAACTTTTACTTCTGAGGTAGGTCGTCCAAACTTCCAACTAGCCATAGAGTGATTTGATCCTCCTATATGTCAGTTTCTCTCATGTTTTATTTTTCATGGAAATACTATCATCGAGGGTGCTCATATACTTCTCTAACTTTTTCACGAAATCTTACACCATCGTATGAAGCTTTATAGGTTGTAGCAGATGTTGATCAATAAGGTCATTTGATATGAAGGTAGTTGCTTCAACTATTTGTTTCCTTTGATTTGTGTTGTCCTAAACTGCATTTATCATTTCTTCCACTACTAGGTTCCTTTCGAGCTCATATAACCTTGAGACGACCATATATGATCAATTCCTGAGAAGCTTTATGGATCCTTGAATATAATTCCATAGATTTGGTTACTTATTTTTCATCTCTTTGTCCTATCTGTTGGCAATGATCCAATGTGTAAAAATTGATCTTTATCCCTTATTTTAACGGCCTATATAACTCAGGATGTGCATCAATATTTTCCTTTATTCATCTATATATGTCAGCTATACCTTTGCGAATAGTGTTGTAATGTCCCAGCTTCATTTGTATCTCATTATTTTGGTCGATGATTATTGCAGATGCATCTTGGAAGAGGTGTATATGAGCATACATGTCAATGATGGGACCTTCCAAGTCATTTCTAACCTTCTTGGCACTGAATTTGAAGCTTTGGAGGCTTCTCTCATCAACCTTTATCTATCGAAGATTTTCCTCCAGTTCTATGATCCTTAACTCCTTCTCTTCATTTTGTTTGCATAACCTATGTATGTTATCTATATTGGCATCCATGACTGTAGAACCGACTCTAGTTGTTGCCGCATGATCCTCTCTAACATCTCCTATGACTGGTACCTGGGTGACAACTCATATAGGATCCCCTTCCATCACTGACATCTTCTTAACGCGTTCTTGTGTGATCCTATCAGTTTTACTGTCATACATGAAGCTTCTGAGATCTATTATTTCAACTGGTTGAAACGTCTCCCAGAGTCTAATGGATAAACCACTACCTATTGTATCTTCCTCTGTGTCTGTGGTAGATGTTCCTGGGATATCTACATTCATGGGGTGTGTGCCATCCCCTCTTCTTTCTGCATTTTTATTTTTCCTTTCTTCCTTAGAAACTTTGTCGGTCACTTCCTTCTCTTCTTTCTCTGTTATTTTTGTTGCTACTCTTGCTACTTATGCGAACTCTTTTTCTCTTTGTGCAACAACCTTTGCTTCAACTTCAACTTTGGATTTTTCTTTTTCGGGCTCAACTTTTTGTTTCTTCTTGGCTTCATTCTTCCTTTTTAACACCTTTTCTTTATCTCTTCTCTTTTTATCCGTTGTTTTTTCTTCCTCCTCCTCGATAGATCCTAAATGAGTTGAGATAGAGATGGGAGAAAATCTCCCAAATTCCTCTTGTTCTGCTAATTTTCTGGCTTCCTCTCTCATTATTTCTTCATCAGTGATCTGTCCCTTTGGCTAGCCACGCCTATTAAAAATGAATTCATCATATGTTTTGGCATTTTGCTGCACCTCCTCTTCTTCCCAGAGATCAGTAGTGTATTCATAAGGAAGCTTGACACTATTGAAGTGTTCCTTGATGATATTTCTACGATCGTGTCTTTTGAATCTCTCTTCTCCAAAGTGATAGGAAAGTAAGATGTCTACCTCTGCATGGGATGGTTTGGTATTCTCAAATAAATAGTTGTTGACGTATAGAGGTAGTTGGGGGAATATCTCTTTCTTTAACATGTACAACATTCCTCCAACCCCATGTATAATAGTCTGGTACGCTACTTCTTGAAGGACAAGCTTGTCAGCTACAAATAATGGAAGTAGGTGAGGTGGATTCATCGCAACACAACCCTTATATAAGATCCATGATCCATTAGATACTAGTGCTATGTTCTTATTATTGTTGATATGGCTTTGTCTTTCATAAAAGGGGGAGTGGCGCAAAATATGAATTCATATAAAGGAACAAGGAAGTCTTCACAAATTCTTTGGTATTTTGTATGGTATTTTTTCTCCCAAAGAAATTTACAATACATGTGGATTGCAACGTCGGATGTCAACCAACCCCACCCCATATTTGGATACCTGTGGGATATGCACATTATGTTTAGGAGGTACGAGGACATATGGAAACTAGGAAATGTTCCTAGTTGTACTTGTGTTACTGTAGAGATGGAAGCACTGAGAATTTTAGACAATATATGTGCCCAATTGAATGAAACACCCACATCTATGTAGAAATAAATCAAGGGCATGTATGATGGGGGAAATTGAGTTGTGCCTGGTTCCCCGTATAACCTGCAAAGCATGGCCACCAAATACTCATAGGATCTCCCTAAGTTAGTCGTGGGATAACATCTCTTTGGCATGTATTTAAATTGTTGGTCCACCTTACACCATTTGGAAAATAAGTCCTTTGGCATATATTAAAACTCACTGAGGATATTTCTATCCAATATTTTATTACCTTCTTCGATGTGATAACATTTACCTAAAAAATTCTGGCCTAAAAGAGCAATGTGTTATTTTCATGCACTGCAGACATATCGACTACTTACGTCTGTGTTCTTCAAAATTTATGAAATGGAATCTATGCAAGGGAAGATTGTTGAATGCACTACAAACCTTAATATCATGATTTTATGATATTTCTGAACGCCTGAAGTTCATTGGGATCTTCTGCTTCTCTCAAGAAATTTTACTTCTTAAACATGTAGTACACTTCTCCCCATTTCAGAGTTCCTCCATCCTTTTCTAGAAGTACATATTTATCGTCATATGTAGCCCAACCAATATCTACCTCTCATGTTTGTTGGGAGCTACTAGAGGTGTCAGCTTCGACTGCTTTTCCTGCCACCTTATTTCTTGGTGACATGTTTGAACCTACCAAAAGAAAAGATAATTTTAGGGCATATAACAAAATGTAATGTACCATTTGGAATGCAGCTAAAAAAAATGATCATAAATACCAGAGCCATTGACACTATTAAGAAAATAGAGAGTTTTCCTCTGAAGATGTTAGGTTAAAAAGTATGCATGCTTAAGAATCCTGGTAAAATTTGGGGATGAAAGGGTGGATATTAGGCTTAGAAAAACGAAATTGGAGGTGAAAATATTAATATCTCTGATACAGGTCAGACAAGTTAGTATTAAGTGTTCCGATAAAGCGGAAAAAGAGTGGTGATCAGAGAATTTAAGGAAAACTTCTCCGATTTCATCAGAGGAGATAGTAAGAACTGCTCCAATGAGCTTGGAGGAGTTAATCCCAACTTCTCTGATAACTCATCGGAAAAGTTCATCATAAGTCTTGAGTGAAAATAAAGGTGGTGTTGAAAGAAACATTTATGATCATATCGAAGGAGTTGAAAGTAACTCCTCCAATATGATCAGAAGAGTTATCATTAAGTGCTTTGAGTTGTTTTCTATATTTTTAGGTCCTAAACATCTGGGGTTGTTTTGTGGCCCTAAACAACGTTTTTTGGGATCGACATAGTCACACTATAGATAGAATTAGAGTGTGAAGGTAAGCTGTGTATTCTTTGGATATACCTTTCCAACAAGCTATTATGTGCCTAAAACAAACATCATATGCAAAAGTTACGACCCCGAGAAGTTGATGTACCAATTTACCCCATCGGGGCCCATATGACTTTTTCCGCTTCATCTCCTAGGGTAAGGTTTTTGGATGTCTAGGGTTTTCTGATTACTTCTAGAAGCTAAAAAGGATAGAAGCCTCATTGTAATGTGCTAAGGTGAATGCACGTATCTTCTACATCTCTTCTCAAAGATTAGCTACCACAATTCGAGCAATATTGTTTCATTTTTCATTTTACAGTTTCAACAGATTTCTTTATTTAATCGAAGTTAAGTTTCATTGCATCGAAATTATTGTTCACCATATTTTTGTTTTAATGTTATATATCATTGTTTCATTTTGTTCCACTCATAGATCTAGATCAGTGGTATTAGAGTGGTTTTCTCTTCATTTGTTTCTTTGTGTATGTCCCCAACAAGGTCAGGGTATAAAAAGTTGGGACTCGAACAAGTTGATCCTTTTCAAGTTCGGCCTCGTCGAACCTGATGATCACCCATGGTGGGAGAAAATAGAGATGATGGGACAAAAGAGCCCTTTAAACTATTTCTCGAGGAATCCCTCGCGTGAGAGAGGAATGAGATGATGGATAATTTTGTACAAATCCTTCAGTGACTACCAACATGCGATGCATCCTCCTTGAGTGGAGGTTCCACCCCCTTCAAGATACATATCAATTTTGATGTTCCTATATTTGAAGGTCAAATAGATGCATATGTTGTAGACAAATAGTTAAACCTTCTAGAAGGGTATTTTTCTATCCATAACTTTTCTGATAGAGAAAATATTACATTTGTGCTCCTTAAGGCCATCCCCCATG
>JASDQU010244398.1:0-18835 GCA_032191745.1 Picea mariana
GAAGGGGGACTAAGCATCCACAGAGTGGGCAAGGAATTAGGGGCTGAAAGTGGGAAAAGGGGCTAAGTGTTGAGCCCAGGGGCTTAAGCCTGGGAATAATATTTTAATATTATTCCAAAAAGGCATGGGCATTTGTGTTTTATCCTAAGTGTTGGCAAGGGAGGATGTACTAGGGTGAGCCGTGAGAAAGGCTCCTCCTCCTCCATTCGACTCACGAACTGCCAGAAGGTGAACGGGTCTGACTCCTGCAGAGAAACCCTCGTACATCCTCTGAACCGAAAAGGCAAGTATCTGTGTTTGTTCTGGGATAGCCGGTACATCCCTTGTCTGAACAATTCGAACCTACGTTGACCCTTGCGTGGATTGTTGGTCACGCATCCCCGACAACCAGAGCGTGAGTCTATCCTGGGTTGGCGGAGGGGAAATGGGGGAACCTGCCATTCTACACCGGGGAGAGTCTGTGTAATTCCCTGCGGAAATTGCTTCTCAGGGATTCCATAAATCAACACCGTGAGACCTTGCCGCCGTTGCTGAGCTTGTTTGAAAAGTCTGAGTTTGTATTCCCGGTGGACTGTGCTGGTCATGCAAAGATGGATTGCACATGAATTGTTGTCCAGTGCGGGTGGTAATTGAGCCTGTGTGTGACCTCTCTCTAGGTGAGGGAGGTGGATGTGTTGGAAGAGGTTTCTTCCAGAGAGTGTCCAGCACCAGCTTCAGGCTCTGAGACTTCCTGATCTTACCTATTGCCGAGACCCAGAGCGGGAGGTTAGCACCGATGGATTGTGCTTGTGAAGGTGTATACTCCCGAGCTGAACAGGCATGTGGGGAATGAGAGTCTAGTAGTAGTGGGCGTAAGATGGCATCCTGGGAAGAATCCTTCCAGATTCTAAGTGTTGTTTTCCCTGTAACCTCAGCCTAGCTAGGATTCCTTGCCTTGGGGTGGAGCTTAGTCCCAGCNTTCTCCTGTGCATTTGGATTAATGTATTTGCCATGGATTATTTATGTTAAAAATGATTCTTATGCTTACTCTGAGCTGGAATGTATTTCTTTGCTTAAATGCATGTGATTAATTATGAATGAGAATGTATTATTCCGCGTAGTAACACCTACATGGTAGCCAAGGTGCCCTACAGTTATTCTGGGTTATCTACCAAGTAGTGTTATAGTAACCTTGGGCAGATGAGTGAAAGGGGTGTTACACATATGTATTATGCGGTGAAATCAAATGTGATATTCTCGGCTTCCTAAGATTAAAGTTGATTTTTAATACCAAGGGGCCATTAAAATTGAGAGATAAACATATTTATTTAACGACATCAATGATATTAAATTTAGTTAATCACAAATAAAATACATACATCCAATTTTTTTATTATTAATTAAATCAATTATTGTTTAGAATATTTATCACAAGAACAATAAAACTATATATATTAATCAAAGTCAAGGACTAAGTTGCATGCAACTCTTGTTTTGTTAATGTCATTGTTATGGATTGAACTTTAAAAGATTCGGAAGGAGTTTAGTGTGGGTTGGAAGGTAAGAGATTAAACTTTGCACCTTCATAAAATGATTATGAAAAAATTTATATGGTGATTTATAAAAATGATTTTACAAATATTTATCTAGTAGTAATTTTAATAAGTTTATTTTAATAAATTAATTTGTTAAAATAAAAAATAAAATTTTAAATTGAAATAATCAATGTATATTTATTTTAAATATCAATTTATTAAGAGAGATAAAAAAAAACATCAAAACACAAATTTATTGGTATTTAAATATCAAAGTCAAAATGGTTTTATGTTTGTTTGTTTTATTTTGTTTTGTTTATTTTCCAAGAAAAAAAATGTTTGCATTTGATAATTCAAGTATGGATATTATAAAATACATTAGCTTGCATTTTAAGGCACTAAAAACATGTATATTGTTCCTTTACAAAGACAGGCACTAAAAACATGTATATTGTTCCTTCATAAAGACATTAGTCTTTGTATCTATCCTAAGACTACATTTATGCAATCTCCATAGGCTCCATAGAGGCAACCTTTAAATTACATATTCAAAAAACATATTTTTAATTCTGCAAATTCAAACTGTAATAGATTAAAGTAGACATCATAACTTTCTTTTCTCCTTACATCTCCTAGATTAATAAAGAGATATTTATGAGATTGAAATCTAGGCCCCTCTTTTGAACTCTTGCTCAATTAAGGTCCCCTTGTAATATCCCTAGGCTAGGATATTAGATCTGTTTGTCTAATTATGTTATCTTGGCGTGTACTTTCATCAAACATAATGCATTTTATGTATATATTTACTATAATATGATTGACAACTTTCTTCAAACATTTTGCATGTGTTCTACTAGTAACCATTTCATCAAACATATTGCAAATACACATAGAATAGAAGAGACAACATTGGCATTTCATTATGAATGGAATCTCGCACAGAGCAATAATAGATCTCTAATGGCTGCTACAACAACTTCAACAATAAACACTACAAACTCAATCCAAAACCTGGAATAATGTCTGGTCTCCTCGAGAGATGATGTGTCCCCCTTTGAACTGTCTAACCCTCGCTGGTGCGGTATCGATTTTCTCCTCAAATACCTACTACAACAATCTAGCCACTCATACCTAAACAACTCAACAACTTCAGATTGCAGAGGTCCTTCCGAGGCAAAGCTGGACAATAGGCGGGGCCTCATGGGACCCCCCGTAATCAACCCACGGGGATGTCCCTTGTCACTGTTTCCCTGAAATCCTCTTGGTACCTAAACAATATGAATACGACCTCCTCCGAAAAGTTTCGCAAATCTCTTGCGCAAGTCGATATTCCTCCAAACTCGAACAACCCCAAAATTGAATCTCCAATGAAGACCCCGTATGGATCATCCTTCTTGTCTAGCTAGAGTGGATATTGCACCATTGAAACCAAACCAAATTTAAAAGGGTTCTTCCAAAACCCTAACAAAAACCTTGGCTCACAAGAGCACTCCAAAGAGAATAATCCAAATACATGATGCGAAGTGAAGTGCTACCACTCCTTTTATCCTTCTTCCCTATCTTCTAGAACTTTCCCATATTTGACTAAATCAAATATGACGTTTAGAACTTTCCCCACTTTTGACTAAATCAAATATGACCCTTATACCCCTTTTACTTTTACTTTAAGATTAAAAGTCGTTTTTGATAATGGTTAAGTAACTTATTAATCTGAATTAACGTTATTTCCTTAATGTCACTTTACATAACAACTCTTAACTAAGTGACATTGAATAACCCTTTTTTACTCCCTTTTTCTTCACCAACGAGCCACATAAATCATTTCCATTTCCGAACAGGGAAGTCATTTCCATTGTCGAAGAGGGGAATCCAAAAATGGGGACATGACACCCCTCTTGCATTGATACAGTTTCTTTAGATAACTAATCAACTTTTGTGTTAAATTCTCTACATATGTGTGATTTGTTTTTGGATCAAAACTACATTTTACCTCCATAACTTTATTCATAATCAGGGCTAGCATAATATCATTAATTTTGTATTTCTTGTTTGCCCAATCCATCAATATTATGGACCCTCCAAATACCTACAAGTGTTCCAAACCTTTTTCCACCAATGTTTTCATAAGAAGCCACAGTGCATAAAACTCAACTCAGTTATTTGTAGCATGTCTAATCGCATATTTGAAAAGTAGATAACGAGATGACTCAAAAAAATGAAAATCTCATATTCCACACATACTTCGAGCTCCTTGACTAGCCCCATTGAAGAAGACCCATGCCTTTCCAACAATCAATGATGGGCTCCCTCAAAAGTCTTTAATGTTTTTCTTTCAAAGGTTTATAGCTACCTTTGAATGATACCCTGATTTTATATGCAACTAGAGCTAGAGTCATATCAAGACAATGAAATATCGTGTCGTTTCTCGCAAGCCAAATCCCCCAAATAACAAAACATAGAAATGTGCTAAAATATCTTTTAGATCAATCTGTAATCTATGAGAACAAACAATATACTAGAGTTGGTTGATCCCATTTGTTTCTTCCATTTGAAATTTGTAGTAATTCATTCTAGACATGTCTAGAAAAATAACAAAAAACAAATAAATGATCTGTAGTTTTCCCATACATTTGAACAATATGCATTTGCCTCATCCACACCGGTTCCTCTTTTCTCCATTTTCCCATGTTAAAATTTTATTGTCCAAGTCCAACCAAATATTTTTTATTTTATTTGAGAGGACTCTCCAATTTCCACGCTACCTTGCACCACCAACCTTTTCTTGTTCTTGGGATTCTTCTAGCTTTGTTGAATGAACAAGCTTAGTCGTGTACTCTCTCGAGCCCTTATTTTTTGACCATTTGATTAAATACTCCTGACATGAAAGCTTAAAGGCAGTGTGCTTCAACAAGATGGCATAATTAGTCCATTCCTTTGCTTTGTCACCTTGAGGATTCAGAGTGTTTACCTTTACAATCAATTCTAAGGTCTTCCCCTGTCCCTTCTTTATTTCCCCTAACTAATGTCCAAGTTTCCTATCAACCAATCAAGGGAAATGCCCTTACCAAGACTTTCCAAACAATAGAACTCTGTGATAACTTTTTTCTTTCAATTATAAATCATTCTTCCATGATCTTGTCTTTCAAATACTTTATTTTCATAACTTTGCTCCAAATTCCTTCATTATAGATTAACATCCATAGACTTTCTGTAACTAGGGCCATACCAATTTCATAAATATTCTTCAAACTCCACCCACAAGCTTCCTTTAGATTCACCACTCTTGTCCATTTGACGAAAGGAATTCCTTGATTTTCCCTTTTCATTATCCATCAGAAGATTTTTTTTTTTAGATTAAATATGAAATTAATTTGGGAATATTTGCTATGGACATATAATCTATAGGAATACACCCTAAAATAGCCTTTATCAAGACTAATTTTCCATCCTGAGACAACCATCTATTAAACCAAAGTGAAATTCTAGCTTCTATTTTGTTAAACAAACACAACCAACTGACATACTTAGAGTCATGTAGCTTTAATCTAAAGCCTAGATACTCCACTCCTTGATCAAAATCTGCATTATGCATAGGAAACAAGTTCATAACTTGCATTTTCACCTCTTCTTACATCATATCGAACAACATCGTTGAATTTGATATATTGACTTCCATTCCTATAGCTTTACAATACATAGCCATAATCTCCTTTATAATTTTCATCTTAGTATTGGAACCATGACCAAATATCATGATATCATATACAAAAAGTGAATGGGATATAACCACAACATTAGAGATTTTTGTTCATTCCATTTCCCCTCTTCCCCTTGTTGATGTTTGGACAACATCGGAAAGACATTCTCCTAGATTAATAATTAATAATATAATTATTGATTATTAAATAATATGTATACTAAGTAATAATAATAATAAATAGTTACTTATTATCCAAGGGATGCATCCTTTCATGGATGGTCACCATACGTTCTCTCTATATGGAGCACTCGTCATTGTAATAATAAATCAATTGATCATATATCGAATATACAATATTATTTCATATTGAAAAATCAACATGGTATGAACTCCTTCACGGGAGGGCCCACGATATCGAAAGAAGACATTACAGCCATGGCTCCTAAAGTCAATGTTTCATCAGCCTCGGGGGATGGACAAGTTGTTGCTCTAGTGAAGGCTATGGTTCTTTGTTTGGCCAGAGGGGAACCTTGTCAAAAAAAGGATAAAGTTTTAAAAACTATGAAGCGGATACTTCACAAATTAACCCCGAAAAAGTTTGATGTTCTCAAATATCAACTTGAAGTGCATGTAGCCATGTACGTCCTCTATATTTCCATAGCACCACACTCGGTAGAGGTCATCAAATGGGTCGCCGCGGCTAGCATCCTTGACCATGGAACACCTAATGCAACTTGGGTGCTGGAAGGAGATCACCAAATCCTTGTTGAGGACAGAGACGACCTACCTAATTCCAGAGCCACCTGCAAGAAAAAGCGTGGAAGAGCCTGTGAAGAGTGCACTCTGATTTCCTGTTTCGACGTGTGA
Organism: Picea mariana; assembly: GCA_032191745.1. Lineage (NCBI taxonomy): Eukaryota > Viridiplantae > Streptophyta > Pinopsida > Pinales > Pinaceae > Picea > Picea mariana. The sequence continues at coordinate 6,082 of JASDQU010244398.1, forward strand.
AGAATGCACACATCTGTGCTAGAGGAGTTCTCTGGCATTCCATATTTGGTTTCCCTCCTAAACTGTTCATGCAGAGAGGAAGACATGGAGGGAAAGACCTTCCAACATGATGTTGAGGAGAGACATTACCAAAAATAATGCTCAGAGACAGGAAGTCTATGGGAGTAGTATATCTCCAGAACTGGATCATACCAGATAACAGAGACAGTTCCAGTGATCATGGATACAACCAGTCAAGACCGATTATAGCACAACTACGGTGATAGATCCAGTAGAGGAGGAAAACACATTATGAGGCTGAGAGGGAGCAGGCGAAGCAGTCCCAGTACATGAGTCTAGCCATGAGATGTTGAGGAAGTAGGCATGGCAACAGTTCCAGTGTATGTAGAGGCACTCCTAGAGAGGGAGGTGGTACTACATCCAGAGGGAGCAAAGACAAAGGAGGTGGTAGCCTTTAGGATTTCTAGAGGATCTGATGTGGAGATTGATAGTAAGAGATAAGAAGAGATGATGCCTTCTCCCCCTCACCCTCCAATAGTTTAGAGGGAGACACTTAAGCCTATTGATTAAATTGATTTCGTTGACCCTGTAGCTCCAATTGATGTTCCCAAAGATATTGCAGTAGTTCAGAAGATACCTACATGGGCTCGTTAGACTTTGCAAGAGGCAGATGGACATGTAACTCCTCATGGTACCTTTCAAGAGAGGAAAAAACCTCAGAGATATTCATGGTATATCGCAGCTATGAGCCACATCATTGATTTTGAGACTTCCTATTATGAGGAGACATCTAGTCAGCCAGTATGGAGAGATGCCCTAATGGAGGAGTATCAGTCCATCACGAAGAATGATGTGTGGGATATTGTTCCAAGACCTTAGGGGAAATCTGTAGTGACTTCCAAGTGGATCTAGAAGATCAAACACATAACTGACCAGAGCATCGTGAAGCATAAAGCGAGATTTGTTGCTAGAGGATTATCTCAAGTGGAGGGAATAGATTATGACGAGACATTTGATCATGTTGCTCGATACACTTCTATCCAGAAAATTGTTGCCCTTGCAACATCCATGGGTTGGAGACTACATCAGATGGATGTGAAGACAACCTTTCTCAATGGAGAGATTGAGGAAGAAGTATACATCAAGCAACCATATGGTTTCGTGATACATGAGAAGGAGTCTCATGTGTACAGGTTGAAGAAGGTCATGTATGGACTCAAGCAGGCACCTTGAGCTTGCTATGCAAGGATTGATGGACACCTTATGAGTGTGGGCTTCAACAAAAGTGTTGTTGACCCCAACCTGTACTACAAGACTGTTAATGGTGAGTCCCCAAATTTGGTCCTCTCCGTTGATGATTTATTCCTCACCGGTACAGAGAGCCTTATTGTTGAATGCAAGTATGCGTTGGCCTCTAAGTTTGAAATGAAGGACCTTGGTATGGTGCATTACTTCTTGGGACTAGAGGTGTGGTAGAGAACTGATGAGATCTTCGTGAGTCAGGGGAAGTACACATTTGATATATTGAAGAAGTTTGTGATGTTGAACTATAAGTCCATGGATACATAAATGGTGACGAATTTGAATAAACTAAGTGTGTCTTCTTTTGATTCCGACGAGATTGATCTGACCCTATACAGACAACTGATTGGATCATTGATGTATCTAGTTAACACCATACCAGATATTTGCTATGCAGTGAATGTATTTATCCAGTTTATGAGTCAGCCGAGACATACACACTAGATTGATGCAAAGCATGTGTTGAGATACCTACGAGGCACAATTGGACATGGTTTGAGAGATAATTCCAGTATTAACATGAGATTGCAGGGATATACTGACTCTGATTGGGCAAGGAGCATAATGGATAGGATGAGCACCTACGGGTGTTGCTTCACTTTGGAATCTGCCATGGTTTCCTAGTATAGCAAAAAACATACTTTTGTGGCTCTGAGCACCGCAGAAGCAGAGTACATTACATTGAGTTTGGTTGTCTGTAAAGTAGTGTGGCTTCGCAATTTCCTTGTATATTTATTTTGGACATGTATTGAATTCCACCATTATTCATTGTGATAACCAGAGTTGTGTGAAGATCTTAGAGAATCCAGTGTTTCATGACAAATCGAAGCACATTGAGATCAAGTACCATTACATTAGAGACATGGTGCAGAGGAAGGAAGTACTGGTGCAGTACATTCCTACAGATGAGCAGGTTGTTGATGTCTTTACCAAACCCCTTACCGGGATGAAGTTCGAATACTTCTGTAACAGACCTGGCATGGCAGATAATGCCTCCCTCGCTGAGAGGGAGTGTTGATGTTTTCAGCTTCCTAAGACATTCTCGAGATCGTACTCCTTTGTGACTGAGTGGAGTTTATCGGCGAGGACACTTATTCGAGAGGGATAAGTAGGTTTGGGCTTATAGCCCAACGTCTCTTGTGGAGAGCACACGAGGACACGTCAAGGGAGTTGACCTTGACATCACACATTATGGATAGTTGACCTTGGTTTTTCTAGAAGGAGTAGCCTCTAGAAGTCCAAATCATACTCTTTTGTGACTGAGTTGAGTTGATATATGAGGACACTTATCCGAGAGGGATAAGTGGGTTTGGAATTATAGGTCAATGTCCCTTGTGGAGAGCACATGATGACACATCCCTTGTGGAAACACATGAGGACACATCAAGGGAGTTGACCTTGACATCTCACACTATGGGGAGTTTACCCTAGTGTTTCTAGAGGGAGTAGCTTCTAGAAGTCCACATGAGAGTTCCATGTGTGACAAACCTTTTTCTATTACGGTGGTTGTGTACCACTAGCAGAGACTGTGTGTATTTGGATAGTAGTTGTGTGCTACTAGAGTGGTTGTGTACCACTAGTAGTGACTGCGTGTCACTGGACAATAGTTGTGTGCTACTAGTTGATTACAGAGTAGTCGGTGAACTACTAGATGAATACATCATGGAAAGATACCTCCCTAGCTAAGAGGGAGTGTTGATGTTTCAACATCGAGCGGACCTTCTTTTAGATTGGGCTGCAAACCAAGTGAGATATGATGCATTTATCACAAAGGCGTACTTGTGGCAAATGGGACCAGGCGTAGTCCTTCCTTGATCGTGACAAGGAATAATATGGACTTTAGGTGCTTGAGGTTCTTTCCTTGTGTCAGTTAGCATCGGGATGACATTCACTCACAGGGGTGTACTTGTGGTGAACGACCATGGTGTGGTCTTTGTCCTGGTCATGGTGATTTGACAAGGAATGATAAAGACTCAAGATTCTAGATGCTATCACATGCGGACCCAGAATGAGCCCAAACTCAAAGAGAGTCAGTTGGCTAAGAAGAAGAGACGCAGGGGGAGTTTCTCCTCAATTCAAGTGGGAGAGAGACATCTCCAAGGACTAATAGACATGTGTCATGAGTCTAAGGTGAAGTTTGTATACTTCAGAGACAAACTTGGCATGTTGCAGAATGTGTCCCTCATTGAGAGGGAGTGTTGATGTTTGGACAACATCGGGAAGACATCCTCTTGGATTAATAATTAATAATATAATTATGGATTATTAAATAATATATATAATAAGTAATAATAATAAATAATTACTTATTATCCAAGGGACACATCATTTCATGGATGGTCACCATATGTTCTCTATATACGAAACACTCGTCATTGTGATAATAAATCAGTCGATCATATATCGAAGATACAATATTATCTCATATAGAAAAATCAACACCCCTTGCATCTCTTATTAACATACTTAAACCTTCACCTACTAATAAAAATATTAAGGGGGAAAGAGGACATCTTCACCTAAGGCCCCTCCAGGCGTTAAAAAACCTTGAAGGAGAACCATTTACAAGCACAACAAAGGAAGATGATGTCAAACACCCCATGATCCAATTAACAATCTACAAATTCACAGTTATCTGTAGCAACACCAACTTGAGATATAACCAATTCACTTTATCATAAGCCTTTCCCATATCAATTTTCATCACAACTACTAGATTTTTCTTAACCTTGATTGTATGTAGCCACTCTTGTATTGTTCCAATGACATCATGGTTTTACCTATTGAAAAGAAAGCCAAAGTGTTCACTCAAAGTAACACTATACAAAATACCTTTGAGCCTGTTAGCAATGCTTTTTTAAATGAGTTTATAGACAATACTGGATAATGAAATAGGCCTAAATTCTTGAATTGTGAAGGGGTCTTGGCTTCTTGGGATTAGAGCCATGAACATGGAATTCAAAGTTCCAATAATCTTTCCCAAAGTCTTCCTTTTAACTCTTCCTTTTTGACTTCTACCTCCAAATCCATATTCATATCAACATCCATGGGCTTAGGAAAGAGCCTTATTATTTTCTTTATCTCTCCAATGTTTGCATTCTCAAGATCCTTGAAAATACTTTTAAAATATTGTTTCATAGCTTAAGCAATTTCCTTGAAAAGCTTGGACCTTGATCCATTGGGATTACTAATTTCCCAAATTATGTTTATTTTCCTTCTATAATTTGCATACTTGTGAAAAAATTTGGTCTTATTGTCACCTTCAACTGACCACACTGTTATGCTCTCGAGCCTCTAGTCCACCTTCTCCATGTCTAAGAGTACCTTCTTTTTCCTTCAATCTCCTTTAGAGATTGATATTCTTCCCTTGAATAAAGACCCCTTGCCTCATTGTTTTCAAACAAATATGTATTCCTTCCTCCACCTTCCTCCGGTCCTTTTGATCCTTCGTAACATGATTGTCTTCCCTTTCTCATACAACCACTTCTAACCTATTTGGGTTGTCAGCAAACTATTTCATAGAAATATCACCCGAATTGTTGTCAAAAGCCTTCCAAATTCTTGTTATAAGGGCTTTGAAATCCTACTATATCAACTGAGAATGATTAAATTTAAAAGGAGCATAAGGTTTACAATCTCTTGTATCATTTTGTAGAGGAGTATAAAGTGATATAAAGAGCTCTCATAACCTACCCATGACTTGATCATGACACTTTCTTCCATTACTTGTCTATTGTTTTTGAAATACCGACCCTACCTTTTACAATGTTCTCCCCAGTTGGGACTATTTTTTGCATGTTGCACATCAATACGTTTTTGGACCTCAAAAAAGTGATTAAAAAAGATACAAGAGGGTCACATCTTACCACTTCTCCCTAGATCTCCCTCTAATTGAGAATGAGGTTGAGGTCCCCTCCTACATAAGGGCTTTGAAATCCTACTATATCAACCAAGAATAATTAAATTTAAAAGGAGCATGAGGTTTCCAATCTCTTGTATCATTTTGTAGAAGAGTAGAAAGTGATATAAATAGCCCTCATAACCTACCCATGACTTGATCCTGGCACTTTCTTCCATTAGTTATCTACTGTCTTTGAAATACCGACCCTACCTTTTATAAGATTCTCCCAAGTTGGGACTATTTTTTGCATGTTGAACATCAATACTTTTTTGGACCTCAAAAAGTGATTAAAAAATCTACAATAGGGTCACATCTTGCCACTTTTCCCTAGATATCCCTCTAATCGAGAATGAGGTTGAGTTCCCCTCCCACAATTATATTTTCATCTTTTAGGGTACCAACTTCTCCTAAAGTCTCCTAGAAGGACTTTTTGTCCCCATATTGCCAGTACAAGTTTACTGTCCTATAAACCTTCCCTATCTCCTTAGAATTTACTTCTACCATTATACATACATGCATAATATTAGTTGAAATTGTGTCAAACTTGTCATTCCATCTTGTAACCAAACCTCTAGACACACCCTCATCGTCCCCTTAACAGAATTCCCAAATTGTCATAAAAGAGGTCAAGAACTCCACTACTTTCGACTTGACACACATTGATTCTTGTGGCAAAAATATATCGTGTACATAAACTAAAATAAGACATTTTAGGGCTTGTTGTTTTAGGGCAACCCCAGACCCTCTGAAATTAAGAGATATAATAATCATTTAGGCATTGATTAAAGGGTATTGTCTGCTCTAAGGACCCCATAAATTGTTAATTGTTTACCTTCTCTAATTTCCTTCCTAGCTCGAGATTTTGCCAAAGACCTACCAGATTTTTTCCTTGTTATGGGTGGACAAAACTGCTCCAAGATTAACTCCCCTTCCAAAACCCCTGAATCATCCACCATGTATTTTTTTTACCTTATGGATATGAGGATTTTAGACTAAGCTTTAGGGCTCTTTTTCGATATTCGTTGAGGAGGACTTTTGAAAAATATTCCTTCCCACCAGGATTCTCTTCATCAGACAATCAAACCTCTAATATATTATCCCTATATACTCTCTTAATGGTTAAAGCCCTATCTTCTTTCCCTAATCCATTAAGAGGAGACTTTGTAGGGCTCTTGGGACTGCCTTCTAAATTAACATCATATTCAAATTTCCTAATAGGACTATTTAGGGCCTTATGTCACTACCCCATAACTATTTTTGGTCAAATGATCAAAAGCCACACACCCATCAATATAAGGGGAATGAAGGATCTAAGTTAAGCATAACTTCATTATCCCTAGTTGATCCTTGCTTAAAAAGCCATGAATTGTCACCTTGAATGACTAATATTTGCCATAGGATGAGTCATAGGCTCCAAAGCTTGACCATTTTCATGGAATCTTCCTATGGACATTCAGTAGAGCCTTTCATATCACTAGCATGGTTTGCTTTTTTAATCTGTATTTTCTTCTTTCAAGTAAATCCTCCACTCAATTTTTTTCAATCCTCCTACAGATGGCCTATTTAATGACATGCTCTACATCTGAAGAAGATTTTCCATGAATCCAACTTTCGAGTTAACAAGCATGGCCCCCATTCAATATCCATTTATATATTTAAAACTTCTCTTAAGTTTATCTCCACCAATATATTGCATATTCTATGATCCTCTTTAGCCCAACAATTATTCTCTAGAGTGATGCAATGACCTAGATACTTCTAGAATTCTCATGTTCAAGAGTTCTAATGAAAATCTTGACAACAAGAGCCAAATTTGTTATAGACAATATGATTCCTTTCTTGGGCTTAATCCCAACTTCTATCTCGTTAAATAAACACCCAAGGGGACCCATAACCAATATGTTCCAAGGAGAGTTTCAATGTCACTACCATTTTCAACCAAGAAACAAATCTAGCCTCGAATGAACAAACAAAAGACAAGTACATATCTAAGAATTGGACTCTATACCTTTTCCATCCAATGCTTCAAGGACTCCCCTTTTGTATATTTCCCCATAAAAATCTCTATTGGCGCATTCTCCATTAAACCCTTAACCTCATACAAACCCACATCCATATCGATTACCATTTTAACCCTTTCTAGCTTTATGCTTATACACATCTTTTTACGAGACCTCTGACCTCTTGTAACCACCCTTTTCCTCAAGATTATGTTGTGTTCCAAGCCCCTTTCTTTCTTATGATCATAAAACCTCTCAGCTCCTTGAATCTTCACATGGGGTCTCTTATCTCCTAACTTCAATTTCTCATTAACCAAGTTTCCAATTGAATCAAGGATTTCTCCATGCACAAAACTAGAGTTCAAGCTATCAAATGAAACAAGTAATAAATAACCCTATTAGAATCATGTCCATAAACCCTTTTTCTATCATATGATGACACCCTGGTAGAAACAAGAGCCTTTTTCTTTGCTTTTTCCAAGAATTTTTTTCTAGCTCATCACATTTGTCACCCTATCTTCCGTTGCATGGCTTCCACTTGGCACTTTATTTACCCTATCCTGGTTCATGTCAGTGGAATTAAAGGCTTCAGTTAAAGTCTTAATACTTCTACATATCTCCATTAGCTCCTTACGAGACCTAAACTTCGAGACAAAACTCATAGAGTAACCATCAACATAATCCATTAATTCATATTCTTCCTCCATTTCGTTAAGAGGGATAACATAGACTCTTAGAATAGTCCCATGTGAGAATTGCATACAGTAACCCTAGAAACAAACGACTTAATCATTGCCTCCTAATAAGTTTTTCTAAATTATTATTCAATTACAAGTTATTTTGATTTGTTTTTTTCTTTAAAAAAAAATGCTTTAAATTTTAACATTATGTACAAACGTTATATTACACATCTCATTCACATTGATTGTAAATGCACATTATCATTTGTAATGCAATAAACAAGGGGCAAAAAGTTTATAATGAAAATATTTAAGAGATATGTATTGAGTGAATAACCAACCTAGATCCCTTTCAACTCTAACTCTCTAAAGTACCAAATAGAGTCAAATTCTTTGAGGTGAAAACCTTTTTCACTATGCAAAAACTTCGAAAAAAATTGCACCTCAAAGAATTCGATACCTCTTAATGTTTAATAAACATACAGTTAAGTTAAATGGTAGTATATATAGATTCATTATTTGTTTTGTTAATATTTTTGGCTGGCTTATCCAAAGGAAACAAGCCCTCTCGTATCATTTAAACATATCCAAAGGAAACATATCCAAATCTTAATATGCAATAAGGCTTCTTAAGATAACCACATGAAGCCTTCTTTTCCACTCTTGTCACAAGATATGTTACTTTGTAAAAATGGGGATTGTCTCATGGAACATGTAGGGGATTGGCCCTTAAGCTAAAAAGGCATTCAAATGAAAGTTTGTGATGGGAAAAAAGAGATGCAATGCTACTACTTTGAAAGACCAAGTAGTGTGGATTATTTGGAGATATGCTAAATTCATCCAATAAAGTTTAATTGGTAAATTGAGTGATTTAACATTTTGGATGAATTTAGTAATTTAAAATTTAGGTAGATAACATAGGTGTGACCCTTTAAAAGTTCAAAACTTTTGTTTCACATTAGTAATGAAGGGTCTAACATGATTGTTTTGAAGTCCATGCATTGGAATTTTAGAGTCATCTAATCTTGTAGTAAACTTTCATCTAGTAGTTGGAATCCGATAATACAAAAAGTTAGAGTTTTTATCGATCCCAAACTTTGATTAAATTTTTGACGATTTCGGTTGATTTGAAATTGGGCAAAACTCTTATATAACGACCCTCAGCTTAACCAAAGAACGCTACTTGTGGAAAAATACACATAATTTGAAATTTTCTTGCTGACCCATTTACTGTAGCTTACCAACTATGATTTATACACATTTTAAACCAGATTTTGATACCCATAATGAATTGCATTTACGATACATTATAAATGAATATGAATACTAATAAACTCATTCATAACAACAAATAAACCATTCACATACACAGAGTCAAGCACAACAATTAAAATAACCTGGAAAATAGATAAACACTTATCTTTTAAAATACTTGTGCAACCAACTACTTGGGAAGGACATTCCACCCACCCACCCATGGACCTGCTCTTCTAAATCTCAACAACAAGTCACCCCCAAGTTGGGGCTAGGAATCCATTAGAGAAGGGTGCCTCTCATAGTCCACTCATAGCTCACTATCACACAATCCATTGGTATTCTCCTACAACTATCCCATATTTCTTTGAGCTCTCCTCCTCTTGACTTGCCCAACCCAAGGAATGCACCCCTTCATCGCTCTCAGTCCATCAGGCGTCTCATTCATTTATTAGGGTCTCTCTTACTCATGTAACTAGGAATCTCTCTATCGGGAACTTAAGGGAACTCACTGTCAGGAAAACTACTAGCAGCCAACAACAAACATTTGTTGTTACAATGCAACTCACTCAGGAATTCACTCTTCAGATATAACAACCTCACTTTTCAATTTCCAGCTCCAAAAAGGCTCCAACATGCTTCGGAAATTTGCCCAACCTTCTTGCTCTAACTCTAGTGCTCTTTTTCCCTTCTCTCTACTTGTTGTTCATGCCAAAACTGAATCTGAAAAATTACCTAATTTCCCCATACAAATTTCCTCTATTTTCCCCAAGACAGTTGACTGCTCACTCTGCCCAATGCTGGTATGCTTCAACCCCATGCTTCCAATAAGTATGGGATGTGACTCTCACACTCACCCTCTTACATGAGTTTAGTGATTGAGCTCTCATACACTCAAATAGAAAATTAGAAGTTATCCCTAATGATAATAACATTCAGGAAAATGGGCTGAAGTAATACCCATAATTAATTCCCCCCCTTGGACCCCTCTTAGACACTCTTTTCTCTTGTGGAAAACCCAACCGCCATCTTTGTCCATATTCCTAGCAACTTGTATCACATTGTATTTATTAAAGTAAAAGAATACATGTTGCATATTACATTGCTTGGCCACAACCATGCTCATATCTACATTATGTGTTAATTAAAATGGGGATTATAATGGGGATGTTACATTTTAAGGGCATTATTCCACCATGCATGGATCTTAGATCATTATAGAATTTCGCTCATTCATGAATTTTCTATTAGATTCTTGTCAAATTTATGATTAAAAAGTATATGGTCGCTACATGATTAACTTACTCCTTTGAAGGAATCAGAGATAAAGGATTATGCTTATAAATTTTTTTCAGACCCAATACGGTGTCTCCGAGTTGGAAGACATGAAAAACCAGTTCCATGTATTAAAAGATGTTCCTCAAATGTTCTCTGACGAGGAGAGTGATGAAATTGGGAGACTGGTCTCCATTGAAGAAATCAAGCTTACAGTTAACAAAATGCCAAAAGAGAAGAGCACTGGCCCGGATGGGTGGACTCAAGAGCTCTTTCATTCCTTCTTTGACATTATGGGAAAGGACCTTCTCCTGGCCATTGAGGAATCTAGAGTCTCCGACTTTATTTCAGGCGCACTCAGTGCTACCTGCACTTATTCCAAAGGTGAGAAAACCTTCCTCCTTTCATGAGTTTAGACCCATTGTCTTATGTAACTTTTCATATAAAGTGATTTCCAATATAATTGCAAATCACATTAAGGACAAGCTCGCCTCCTGTCTATCTCAAGAACAGTTCGGCTTCCTGAAGGACAGATTGATTTTGATGTTGTCGGTTTAGCCCAAGAATGCTTTCACACAATAAAATCCAAGAAACTAAGCTCCATTGTCCTCAAGTTGGATTAAAAAAAGGCTTATGATAATGTTAGTTGGCAATTTCTGAGATCATTGCTCATCCAGATAGGGCTTAAATGGGAAGTAACACAATGGATTATGGTCTGCGTTACCAACGTAAGTATGGCAGTGCTAATAAATGGATCGCCTACTGATCCGAAAACGGATTCAAAAAGGCTGTCAGGGCATGAAAAATGCTCAAAAATGAAAGTGCTCAAAATCTGACGAAACCAACACCATTGCGTCCGGCTCGTCTTCCTGATTCCGGTGGTATAATTTTTATGTCAAACGGAGTCCGTATGAAGAAGATATCGCGTTTTGACCGAAAAGTCAAACAGGGAAAAAATGCTGACTGGGTAGGACACGTGTCAGTGCGTACAGCTAACGTGGCATGTCCGTACAGATGACGTGGTGTAACCAGAATGAGACACGTGGCAGGTCTGTACAGGACATGTGGCAGCATCAGGAGGCGACACGTGTCAGGCTGTTTTGGCATTTTCGGCGCGCAGTTGGACCAATCCCGAAGTGACACGTGTCACCACTGGAAGGGTGACACGTGGCAGGGTGACGTCAGCAGGTGACGTGGCAGGCTTACGTGGCAGTGATGACTGGGCGTACGATGGATGATGTGGACCAATCAGGTGTTGACACGTGGCACTGTTCGGGCAATTGAAAAGGTGCCACGTGGCCCAATCACAGGCTGCCACGTGGCACCCCGGGTTTTGCCAATGTGGGCTATGTTAAAAAAAAAATTGTTGTGGTCCAGGGGATTCGAACCCCAGACCTCCGCCATTGTAACGCCTTAACACCGTCCGCTAGCCACTATACCATTGAGTGTTGCTTGTTTCATATACGGAAATGTTTATATTTAAATTGCAATTTGTATTTAAATGGTGTGGGGTTATGTTAAGCCCGCGGTCTTATGGGGCTGCATATGACCTTTTAAAGGGGCGCGCGCCCAAGACCAAGGGGGCTAGCGCCCGATTTAACTACCATATGGTTATAAAGTGGGTTTTTAACCACTTTATGGTTTTTATTATTAATTAAAACCATTTTTAATGTAATTAACTCATTTTTAAGGGTTATTGGGCATTTTTAGAGCCTAAATTCGTGGAGGAAGTTGGAGATGGAAAACTAACTCCCCCACTATTTAACCAAGGCCATGTTGAGGCCATTTGGGGATGCTGGAGAGCTTTTGGACGGTTTTGGAGAGCAAAGATGCTGAGGCAAAGCCAGGTCTAAGCCAGTTTGAGGCAGAGGAGCTGTTGAGGTAGAGATGCTGTCGGACGATTTCTGAGAGCTCGGGACATCCATTTCAGGTGCCGTAAGTTGTGAAAGATTTTAGAGATCATGGCGAACATGACCAGATCAGTCTAGAAGCCAATCGGAAATTGTAAAGATGTACTAATAAGCTTTTGAAAATAAATCAAGAAGCCTCCCTCACAGAGAAAAGGCCCGGAGACGTAAGCAAAGTTGTCGAACTCCGTTATCAAACTTGTGCATTATGGTTTGCTGTTTTTATTGCTTTTCAGATCTGAAATTATGTTAATGGCTGTATAATTCATCTCTTTTCTCGCTCTTTCATTAAAGTTTCCCAACGGTTAATTAATGCATGCGAATAAAACTCAACCATAGTCATTTCGAAAAATCCTGACGGATCAAGTGGTATCAGAGCTAGTTGACAGTTTGGAATTTGAGTTTTGCATGTTAGCCAGGGAAGAGCACATCTCA
>JASDQU010244398.1:18855-28961 GCA_032191745.1 Picea mariana
CCACGTGGCCCAATCACAGGCTGCCACGTGGCACCCCGGGTTTTGCCAATGTGGGCTATGTTAAAAAAAAAATTGTTGCGGTCCGGGGGATTCGAACCCCGGACCTTTGCCATTGTAACGCCTTAACACCGTCCGCTAGCCACTATACCATTGAGTGTTGCTTGTTTCATATACGGAAATGTTTATATTTAAATTGCAATTTGTATTTAAATGGTGTGGGGTTATGTTAAGTCCGCGGTCTTATGGGGCTGCATATGACCTTTTAAAGGGGCGCGCGCCCAAGACCAAGGGGGCTAGCGCCCGATTTAACTACCATATGGTTATAAAGTGGGTTTTTAACCACTTTATGGTTTTTATTATTAATTAAAACCATTTTTAATGTAATTAACTCATTTTTAAGGGTTATTGGGCATTTTTAGAGCCTAAATTCGTGGAGGAAGTTGGAGATGGAAAACTAACTCCCCCACTATTTAACCAAGGCCATGTTGAGGCCATTTGGGGATGCTGGAGAGCTTTTGGACGGTTTTGGAGAGCAAAGATGCTGAGGCAAAGCCAGGTCTAAGCCAGTTTGAGGCAGAGGAGCTGTTGAGGTAGAGATGTTGTCGGACGATTTCTGAGAGCTCGGGACATCCATTTCAGGTGTCGTAAGTTGTGAAAGATTCTAGAGATCATGGCGAACATGACCAGATCAGTCTAGAAGCCAATCGGAAATTGTAAATATGTACTAATAAGCTTTCGAAAATAAATCAAGAAGCCTCCCTCACAGAGAAAAGGCCCGGAGACGTAGGCAAAGTTGTCGAACTCCGTTATCAAACTTGTGCATTATGGTTTGCTGTTTTCATTGCTTTTCAGATCTGAAATTATGTTAATTGTTGTATAATTCATCTCTTTTCTCGCTCTTTCATTAAAGTTTCCCAATGGTTAATTAATGCATGCGAATAAAACTCAACCATAGTCATTTCGAAAAATCCTGACGGATCACCTACGTCTTTTTTTAAAATCCACCGAGGGTTGAGACAGGGGTGTCCTCTTTCACCACTACTGTTCCTTCTTGTTATTGAATGCCTAAGAAGACAGATAAAAAAGGTAGTGGCAAATGGATCTTTCAAAGGTCTTAAGGTAGTTGTAGAGACTTTTATTTCACACCTTCTTTTTGTTGATGATGTCCTAATTCAGGGGGATGCAAATTTTGAAGAATGGTCTCTCTTAAACAGACTTTTAAGGAATTTTTGCAAAGCTACTGGTATGATTATCAATTGTCACATGTCTTGCTTCCTAGCACAGAACGTAGATTTGGAGTTAGAAAATAAATTGAGGATTGATATTAATATACAGTTTTTAAAATTTGAGGAAGGAATGAGATATCTTGGGTACTTTCTAAAGGAAAACAATCATATAGTGGCTAACTAGAACTGGATCATCCAAAAAATTGAGAAAAAAATTGGTTGTTGGTCTTATTGGTGGCTTTCCCTAGGAGGCATAATCGTTTTAGCAAAATCAGTACTACAAAGTATTCCTGTTTATTGGCCAAGTCTGGTTAAGATTCTAACGACCACTATGCATAGAATCCAGCAACTAATTTCAAACTTTATATGGAGGGGTGCTAGAAAACAAATCAGGTTCCATCTAGGTAAATGACAGAAGATATCGCTGCCTAAGGAAAACGAAGGATGGGGTTTAAAGAATTTAAAGTGGTTTGCTCTCTCCTTAGCTGCAAAATCTTGTTGGAGGGGGATCTTCAGCGGTGGTCTGTGGAGTTCAATGTTGAGGAAAAAATACCCGAAAGGTATTGATGTTCCATCTTGGATAAAAAGGAATGACTTTAACTTTTCTGCTGCTTCGGTCATATGGAGAAACTTTATGACAACTTTGCCTATCATTCTAAAATGGACGGCGTGGACAATAGATTGTGGTAAACAAATCTCAATAGGTCTGGATGCCTTTATTGAAGGGAATAATCTATGTTTTCTTTCTTCTCCCCTTATTCACCATCTTCACAACAAGAACATCTATTTACTAGCCCAAGCTGCTAACCATAATGTTTCGACTTCCCAGATAGTTTGGATTGACTCTAATCAATTAAAGCTGACAGGTGAGCTAGCCTTGGAATGGGATAATTTCGTCCTCGCCCTCAGAACATATGGCATATCCTTAAATGATTCAAGTGATAAGCTAGTTTGGTCATGGAACCGGGCTTCGAGAACTATCTCTGTCAAATTAGCTTACCGGTCCATATTATATTCCAACTTAAAGGGAGAAAAACGATGGTGGTTCAAAGCTATCTGGCAGGTAAATATTCTAAGTAAGATTATATGCTTTATTTGGTTGTGTTTGATGGATAGAATCCTCACAGGGGTCAATTATCAATGGAGAGGAGGAACCGAGCCTTCAACATGCAGTTTATGCCTCAACGTTGAAGATACAACAGATAATATATTTTCTCATTGTGCTCTTTCAAAATTTATTTGGGGAGAAATCCTTTCACACCTGATAATCCATGATAAATGGGGAGAACATGGATTGGAAGAAAACCTCCTTAACTGGTTCATTAAATTTCCAAGGTTGAGACATATTCCTTTCTATGTGATTTGGGGCATCTGAAAGTACCAGAATAAGATTTTATTTGAAAACTGGGTTAGACAAGATACTTACATAGCCAATTTTTTTTTTCTTTCTATCCAAGAAATTCAAGATGAGACCAAACCTGCCAGATTGGAATATATCCTAAGTCCAATTTATTTTGATGATTCACTAATTGGGTTCTTTGATGGTGTAGCCTCGGGAAATAGGTGTGGTATTGGACTATTTCTTAAATTCAGTAGTGTCCATTTTTACAAAGCATATTTTGTTGGAGGAGAAGGATCTAATATGAAAGCTGAACTCCAAGGCTTATGGGGAATGTTACATCTTGCTTCCCTGTTGTCTTTGAACAGATTGATGGTCGTTGGTGACTCCAAATCAACTATTGATTGGATAAAAGGTGAATCAAGATTGAATTGTTTATCACTTAAGCCCTGGTAAGAGAAAATCAGAATGATGCAAGCCACTTTTCAAAGACTCAACTTCATACATGTTCACTGGTTTTTTAACCATGTTTCCGATCAACTAACCAAACAAGCACTAAATTGCATTCCCAGGTGGCTCTATTATGAGGAGCTAGTTGAAGGAGAAGTAGTTTAGGCCAACATAATATTTTTGTTTTAGTTTTAATCTGAAATCTTGGACAATGTTTTGTTAGAACAATGTATATTTATAGACAAAAAGAAAAATCCCAGGTCGGTTTTAAGTCTTAATATGTATCGAAGTTAAATTTTGAAGAATTCATGGATTTCTCAATAGCGTGTTTTGAGGAATACATGGACAAAAGCACAATGTGAACACAATTTGTATTTTTGATAGTTTCACTTGATTCTTAATAGAATAGCAGTGAGATTGCTTTTTCTGCGTGAAAAAAAAATGTTAGTGAGTGTAAGTGTTTTGGTTGTAATATTCATTCTTGAAATTAATTAACGTGGTTGTAGCTTTTTATTCCATTAAAGTATGAAAACATGCTAGTGAGTGTAGGTGTTATGCATGCAATCCTCATTCATAAAATTAATTAACATGGTTGTAGCTTTTTATTCCATTAAAGTGTGAAAACATGCTAGTGAGTGTAGGTGTTATGACTATAACATTCATTCTTAAAATTGATTAATGTGGTTGTAGCCTGTTCTCCATTGAAGTATACAAATATGATTAACAATCTAGGCAATTATGTGTGTAGTTTTTACTAGTGAAATTAGGTAATATGGTTGTATCTTTTACTCCATTAAATTATGAAACCATACTTGTGAGTATAGGCATTATGTATGTAGAAATTGTTCTTAAAATTTAGTTAAAATGGTTGCAGTTCTTTGTCTTTGAATTTCATTAATACGTTTGTGTCTTAGTCTGATATCTGTTGGGCAAAGGAGGCATAGTGTTGATCATGGAATGCATAAACCATGTTCGAAATTTCATTACTTGTATTATTTAGAGGTTTACCTATCTCGATCATTGGAACAAGGAAATGGATCAATTATTTTTGGGTATGAGACAAATAAGGAAATCAAGATTCATTGAAATTATTAGATGTCAGAACAAGATTCATTGAAATTTTTTTTTGTAAGTAAAGGGTAAAATTATATTAAATCCTTCCAAAGTCTGAAACAATGGACCAAAATACAGCTTGACCCAGGCTACAGTTGCTGGACTGCCCCATCATGGGGAAACCAGTCCAGCTAGCCCTGCCAGTTCCTTGAGAATGAGAGTCTAAACTTGTCCAAAAAAGAGCATTATTTATCCTATAATGGCTAGAAGCTACTAAACAGACATACATGATGATCAGATGGTTGGCTTGTAAGTAGGCCAAGTGGCAATTGCGTCGCCTGAGCCCTGTTCTTCCTCGATGATAGTGACGCCATAGTCCCACGGTTCGGCTGCTTCACGTGTGCTTGCGACGTCCTCGCTGCCGGGCCTGCTTTTCCTCTGCTGCGCTCCAGCTGCTTCTGAAGGCTGCGTGCTGAGAGGAGTCGCTGCAGCATGCTCTGTGTGACAGGTGTCTTCCGGGGCGGCGAACAGGGCCTCATGCATTGAGGAAACGATTTGCAGGAAGCTGTCCACCTTTGCCTCTGTAATCTAGAACCGATATTTCAAATCGGCAACCTCTTTCCGAAGCTCGAACGCCAAATCATGCAGGGTGCCAAGGCTTTCTGCAAACTGAATTCTGTCCAAGTATTCAGGGTAGCACGAACCTGCTCGCCTAGGCGCTAGCTGAGGAGGAGGAGACTCGCTCCATTTTTTCGGAGGTTCGCCAGGATGCATGGAGCTGGAAGGGAGCTCGGTTGGATTATGTGATAGACGCATAACGGAGGTGGGAGTATGCTGGATGACGGCCATGGAACGAGGCTGCGGGGGTCGCAAAGGAACAGGTCCGGGTTCACTGGCAGAAGAGTCGGTATCACTGGCAGAGGAGTCGGAGGATGTGAGCTGGGGTCGCCGAGGCTTCCAAGAGGAGCCTCGCTTCGATTTGCCCCTGGGGCGATATCGAGGCATGGCTAAAKAAWTGCAGCRGYTGAGGAARGAGAAAGACCRAGGGTGAGGCGAGTGGACCAGGTGAGAGCAGCGGCCAGTGYAACCATCGACRGGGGCGAGCTCTGCTACCTGCGCGCAGAGGGACATAGCGAAAACAATGAGCTTCRACATGRAAGTAGCCATCGGGCAGGAGGAAATGAGAGTGTTAATGCGCCCTGCCATGGAGTTTAACGCTCATTTAATCGATGGGTACGTCGATGGGCTGCTCCATGAGCCCATCACGTGGCCCCATGCCACGCAGCCCTTCGGGCTCGTGCAAACACCTGCTATTAATCTGCGCTGACACCCCATCCGGGGGAAGATTCATTGAAATTATTAGATTCCACGACTTATAATTTTTTTTTAGAGATAAAGCTTCTTGTGGCTACTCACAAGTTTTTCATTTGTGAGTTCTAAATATTGGTCGTGAATGATTTTAACTTTTAAGTACTTGATTGAATGGTTAAAACCAAAAGCAAGATCTTAACTCAATGGGAGGTTGCAAGGGTACAATAACTACGACTTTCACGACTTACTTTTGCATATAAGTTTTCCTAAAGTGGTGTGCTTGCCTGAAAATCATTTTGGGTAATTAGGAGCTCCATAACTCTATGGATGTTTTCCATTTGCAATAATGTATATTGTTTTTATTTACTATTATCATTTATGATTGATTATACAACCACATTGTTTTTTTTATTTATAAAAACTATTTTTTTTTTTTATATATAAAAGGCGCGACTGAGGTCGCTAAGTACAAAAGAGGATACTAATATAGGAGACCAACTACATAATTTTCATCAGAGGCTTACTACAAGGAGTTTTTCACAGATTCTACTGGCGAGATCTAATCTTATCTTCTTAAATTATCTTGTTGGGGAAGTGCTCGTCTTTTTAGTTAACTTGTGAGCCTGGCTTCGTGTGACCATTGGTTGAGAGGGTGCATGTGGTTTCTTCTTCTTTCAAACTTCTATCCACCCATTTGCCAATGATGGGGCATTTGGGATGCCTGTGATTTTTGGATTGTCTTGAAGTGGATCTTCCTGCTTTTCCTGAACTGGACTCTCAGCTACCTTAGCTTGAACCACTAATGCTTCAGCTTTGATAACCTCATTTGCCCAACTTGTCAAAGGGATGAAGTTGGGGAGATCCTGCCTAACTTTGCCTGAATCTGGAGAATTCAAAGCCTCTTTTCTTACGAGCTTCTGAGGTGTTTCTTGCTTCCTTTCGAGATGTTTGGTGATCTCTGAAGTGACATTGAGCTCCTCTATTTCAGATTTTGAGCCATCCAAAGCAGGGATTGGATTTGGAGAGTCCCCAATGGAGGGAGCGGAGCTATCTTGAGCCTCCTTGATCCCTTCCACGAGAGTTTCATTAGATGAGGAAACATCCTTGGATATTAGTTGATGATCAATGTGGGATCCAACCCACCAAGTTGATTTTCTTTGTTTTCGGGCTTTCGCAGGGCCCCCGGGACATTGGGCTGCCAAATGTCCCGTGGAAAAACACGCTCGACATCGTAAATATATTTTTTCTTAATCCATCTTTTGCGTCTATGAGTAATTATCTCCTGTCAGATTGATTTCGACCGGAAACCCTTTGCTGAAATCTATTTCTACACAAATCCTAGCATACGTGCAGATGCTGTATTTTTCTGTTTCAGAGCATTTGTAATGGAACCTGCCTAAATCATTTCCTATGGAGCGGAGAGAAGAAAGGCCCCAAAGATACATGGGAAATTTTGGGAGCCAAACCCAAACAGGGGCTGTAGACAACAAGTCTTTTGAAGGATGAAAAGAAGGAGTCCAGGGTTTTAGGCATAAACCAGAGCTACCCAAGAACTAGGGGCCAGAGCCAAAGATCAAATCTCTATATTCCTTAAGATCAAACTCAACAATGAAAAAACCTCGAGCACAAGGGTGAATGAAAACATCACCTTTCAGATCTGGCGCCCAGGATCTCGAAATCCAATCATGAAGATCGACAAGCTGAGGCTAGAGGCCATTAAAACGCAGATGAGTGTCGTGGACCTGAGACGGGCTAATTTAGAGATAACGTCCTTCTTCAGAGAGATGGTAGGTGCCAGAGCCTCATGCACCAAGCTTGACGAGGGGTTTAAATTCCTCTTGACAACGGCCTAGAACGAGCTGCCCTGGAAGACAACTGTAGCAGGGGAAGATCACTTGGATGGACACCCCATTAGCCCACCAAAAGGTCTAGACAAGGCATAATAAAAACCTGGAAGAGTAAGGCCAAGATCGCCGACGGATGACGACGCCTCCATTGTTGAACCTACAAAAATTCTCGCACACACAGGGCGACCACTGTCAAAAAAGGGGGCGGCCAGGGTTAAACCCTAGCCACAGAAACCAAACTCCGGAAGGGCGCTGTGCACACCTGCTCACCGCGCAGCCCATCGTCTATGGTCAAGAAATGTATATTTGGTAGCGTAGTGTTACAACTCTGCAATTGCTTCTTAAAGAAACATTATACAACCACATTGTTATTAAGGATAACGGGAGGCAATTCTTGGATGATGCATGGAGTATGTCATAGTTATGGACTCTTTGACATGTATGTATGATTGGATACTAAGTGCATTACATTGTGTTTTAGATGATGGATTTATTGCATATACAAGGCTCATAAATGTAGTTGTGGGGATTTCATAAGAGTTTTGCTTATGATGAGACCAAGAAAAATAAATAAACATTCAAAGCCCTCTTTTGATGATTTAGCAAATGAGTATATGACAACATTTGTTCGGATTTCCTTGTGATCTATTACATATTGAAAACTCGATCCATGTCAGTGAAATTGCCATTACAATAGTCCATAACAACATTTGTTTGGATCTCCTTATAATCTATTACATTATGAAAAATAGATCTATATTAGTGAAGTGGAACATGACTACATGTCATTGCCAATTGGAGATGTAACAGAGACAAGTGAATTAAGAGGAGTGGACATTAGCGACGAGTAAAAGCAAAGAGTATACATTGTCAATACTACACTCCAACATATATTTTTATATATTTGACGATTATTTGATTGTACTTGATGCTTATGCTAACTGCCTTGTATTATAAATGCCTTAACCATGAACTCAACTAGATTATATATATCTACATACAATGATGAACTCAACAATCTAATTGAGTTCATCGTTATATATAGATATAAGTAGTCTAGTTGAGTTCATTGTTATATATAGATACCTATAATCTAATTAAGTTCATTGTTATATATGGATACATGCTTCATAAGGGTATGATAAAATAAGAGGGAACATGTCAAGAGTTTACCAACAAGGGACCATTGTTTTAAAAACCAATGGAAAACTATTAAAAAAATGGAAGGCGAGATAGTGAAAAGCATTCTTAATGGGCACAAGTAACCAAAGTTGTTGAGGTTAATCATAGGCAAAAAAAAGAGTTATTGAAACGCATTGTCGAATAAAATAGATAGCAAAACAAAAAAGGGAAAATTAGTTGTGATAAAATAGAAAGAGTGTGAAATATGGACAATCACTTGAAATATTGAAATGTTCCAAGAAATTGAAGAAGGGGGTAATATTGTTATGGCATCATAATCCACATGGTAGAGAATAAACAAAAAGAGTAAAAACAAGTATCAATACAAATAAGGGGTAATCAATTTTAGTAAAATAGAAAGAGTGTAAAACTTATATTGTGAATTTGTATGTTTATGGGGCAAATTCATTTTAAGGAAGGACAATGTTATGGTATCATCATAATTGATGTTGACTTAGAAAAAATGCCATCATTAGATTTAAAGTGAAGAAATTAAATTTAAACACCTAATTTTATGTTAATCAAGTTAAAAAGAGATTAAAARTAATTTTTAAAAATTTAAATATTAAWTTTTTTTCCAAAAAAAACCTCACAAACCTAATTAAAAAGAAATACACATAGTCAAACCCATGTCCTCCCTAATTTAAAAAAAAAWATCTTATAACTAACTCATAATCACTTAAATCAACTCTTAAAACTAACCACTCAAATTTTGTATTTAATATCTAATTATTTAACACAATACTATTACAATTTATAATCTTTGACTCACATTACCATTTATAAAATATAAATAACAAATATTTACAACAATTTTGTAATAACTTATCACAAATAAGCGTTTATAACCTCATTCAAAATGTGAGAAGGGTAAGTAGTGATATTAACAACACGACAAATCTTTAAACTTTTCAAAATATATTAAAATATATGTTTAGGTGTACATAGAATATCTAGGTGTGGATATAATTCCTAATGTGCCACACACTTGGCCACAAATTATTGATTAGTTAATGTGCCACACTTTGACACAAATTATTGATTAGTTTGTGGAATTGTTTGTAAAACTAAATTTCATGAACATTTAGAGTTCCAAATTTTGATTAGAGTATACATGTACTCCTAATTAATTTTCCTAATTCCATGACGAGTTTCAAATCTAAGTTTTTAACAGGATAACATTAGTTTCGATTATTAAATTATAATTTATTAAAAAATAAATATCAATAATTTATGAACAAAATTAGAATTTTTTTTTAACAAAATATTTATTAAAAAAATCTAGTTTTTTAATTGGAAAGATGTTTAACAAAAGTATTTTAAGAAATATTTATTAATATCATTAAGATATTCTTTAATATCCCAGTAATAGTAATATATTTGCTATATCACAAATTCATTTAGTGAAGACCCCATAATATTCACTAAAATTTTAGGACATATTTTACTATTTCATTTTAAAAATCAAAATGGTTTGATCACATGTATGTTTGTGCAGTTAGGGTGTTAAAATTGTTTATTTCAAGATTGGCGTTCTTAGTTTGGTCTAATGCTATAATGTTTTATTTGACTTATAAACTATTTGTATTTTAGAATAAATAAAAAATTATATACATCTCCACCTAACCCTCGCTTGAGGAACCAGGCCCTGCCAAGACTTTAAGATTCTATATATAGAGTTTTTCGCACTCTGTATTA
>JASDQU010244398.1:28981-70433 GCA_032191745.1 Picea mariana
AAGATTGGCGTTCTTAGTTTGGTCTAATGCTATAATGTTTTATTTGACTTATAAACTATTTGTATTTTAGAATAAATAAAAAATTATATACATCTCCACCTAACCCTCGCTTGAGGAACCAGGCCCTGCCAAGACTTTAAGATTCTATATATAGAGTTTTTCGCACTCTGTATTATAAAGCAAAACAGGTGTTTAGATTGCCATCCAAGCCCGGAATTCTCCATCATTTTCGCCCAGTGAAGCGATCTTTTGCAGTTCCCCATTCACAGTTTCGATTAGAACAATGGCTGGTAAGTCCGTTTTACAGTGCTCTTTAAGCTGAAATTTGTGAAATGAGCTTAATTTCATCGATATTTTACAGTTCGATTATCTGCATTTAAATGATCCATTTACAGGTTTATTCCACACAATTTCTTGGTGGTATAAATGAGATTCATAACCGCCATTTCCCTACACTATAAGTGCATTTAAATTTGATTCTGTGTACACCTCTTTTTCCATCATGCTACAGCCCAGAAAAGGGCGGAAAACATCTGATTTTTTTAATGTTATTTAGTATAAACAGTGTTCATTTGTATAGACCGACGAGCTGGCGTTTTAATAGTAGCGATTGGGAAAAATCTCGAGGGATGTCAGATTGACTCTGAAAACTATTGGATCGTAAGGGAGGAGATAGAAATAAGTTGCCAGCAAAGTAATGATCCATTGTGAGTCAGAAAAATTGACATTTCTTTTCTGTAGAGATTTGGGCTTAGCAGTCGAAGAAAGATAGACCTGGCAGAGGAAAATCGATGGGTCCACAAGGCACCATGGATAAATTTTAATTGCGCTTAGAGGAGTTTTCTACAGCTCATGGTAGACGTGTCACACCCAAAAATGCTTTTTTTTGGCTAGGTAATATATTCCGGTATATTTTGGGGAAACCTCTCTTGCACTTCCCCTCATTTTGAGGATGATACTCATGGTAAACCCTAGATTCTTCATGACACAAGACCAGGTTAACTACTTATGAACAGATCATGCATAGCTTATCAACAATTGGTTCATTAAGAGTAAACATGTCACAAAATATGATTTGATCTCAGAGCTACACCCAATTGACAAAACGCTAAAAAATGCTTATGCTTACGTAGCACATATTGCGTAAAATTGTAACATTTAAACAAAAATATAATAAAAACTAAAGTATTTTCAGGTAAACCTGAAAAATATAAAATTGAATGTTATATCCCATTCTAGATGCTTCTTAACACCAGATCTATCCAGCCCAAGGTTTGCACTTTCTGGGATTTGATCCCTCTGGGCGCTTGATAGGATAGATCCAGGTTAAGATGGATCTAGACTGGTTTAATTAAATAATCATCATCATCATCATCATCTCATCTAATTTTAAGGTCATGGCCTAGCCGGACACCAAATTGATTTATGAGACCCCTTTGTTTGTGGGACGAGGGACCAATTCCGTGCAACAATTTAATTGTTGAGTATATGGAGGTGTACATACTGTACCCCCTTTAGATTTGAAATTGTGACTTCTTAATCACAATTTTCTTAATCATTAGGCCCACTCCACTAGTGGCCAACATTGTGGCCAATGAGATTGTAAAGATTAGTGAACCATTGGGGGAGTGTTACGGCCTCTTCGATAGAACTGCAGGAGAATAGAAATTAAAGAGCACATTGGGAGTGCTAGAAAGAGATGCAATAAAATACTAGGAAGCCTAGAAAATGGGTGAGCATCTGCAGGGCAGCAAGAAAGAAGCTCTAAACCCAAAATGTTTTTTAACCATCCACACTCCTAATACCTAAGGATGAGAGGAACTTAGTGATGAGATTCATGATATTAAGTGGTTGGGTGCTCTTTGTATCTGTGCTGTTTGATTGATCTAGTTTTAGAGATTCGTTCACGAGGCCTCTTGTGATTGGATCCATCTAGAGGCCGAAAGTAAGAGGTAATAAGCCTAGTATTAGTAGTGCGGGAAATTATGTTTCTAAGAGTATTTTATTAAAGTGAAGAAGTAGGGTAATACATCTTTGATCCATGTATTGTGTGGGAATCCTCAAGGAGATATAGAAATCAGTGAACAAACAATGGCAACGACCACATATATCATAATAGATATGACATCTAAAGATGAAACAATCATCTAACTCAAATTCCCACAAACATAGTTTACCTTTGTGATGCTCTTTTAGAGTATGACGATTTGTCTACATGTGTTGATGGGAACAAACCAATGTTATTAGAACCAGACTGGTTGACCCAAAAACCTAAACCGGACCAAAACTTGACAAAAATTGGACCACAAAACTAATCGACCTAAAAATACATAAAATATTAAAATTTTGAAAAAAAAACATGTATATTCATGTGCATCCATATGAATCCAAACCATTATACACAAGTATGCAAAGTTTCTCATGTATATAGCAAGTAAGGGTGCATATAACCAAAATCGCATCGCATGGAAATTGCAATACATCTTTGAACCAAAATACATCAACAAACATGCTCTAAATGTTGCAATATTGAGAGGGAGGGGTGAATCGGTATTATGCAATCTTTTACCACTTTTAATTAGAACATGTAATCATTAACTTTATCAACAGTATATCATCAATATATCATGAGCAGTATCAATCAATAGTGCATAACAAATAACCACAGATACACAATATGCCAGATTTTACGTGGAAACCCAAATGGGAGAAAACCACGAAATTCTTTCTTATATGTCAAAGATTACATTCCTAGGAAGCACTAACTTCCAAATTCTCCAGCACCAACTGGAAGGAGGTACCAACTCCCTGATTTACAGGAACCAACCTGAAGGCAACTACAACTCCCTGAATTCTTCAGTTACCACTGGAAGGAGGCTACGACCCCTTGATTTACAGGCACCAACCTAAAGGAACCTACAACTCCCTGAGTTCTCCGACACCAACCGGAAGGAGACTACAACCACCTTTCCTTGCCCTGTCTTGCTGCCCTGAAATATAAGTGTAGACTCAAACTGTCACTATAATCGATTAACCTGTAACTGCCACTGTCACCAATACAACAACCTGTCACTGTCACTGTCACATCAACCTGTCATCCAACCTCACATTGTCACTGTCACATCAACCTGTCATTCAACTTGACACTGTCACTATCACATCAACTCGTAACTGTCACTATCACATCAACCCGTAACTGTCACTGTCACATCAACCTGAAACTGATGATCAACCAATCATCCAACCTGTCACTGTCTCTATCACAGTCTCTGTCACCGATATACCATCATCAACCAACTATAACCAAATCTGCTCACATGGATACCTAAACCATCACCATACCATGTACATTAACCATGTACCAAAACCTATACCATACCATGCATCAGCCATGTACCCGAACCTGTACCATACCATATGCCAAGTATCCAAGATGTGCCAATGTCTCAACAATATGCCTCAAGTATGCACCATAACAACCAAGATCAAATACCAAGTATATGTTTCAAATATATGCCAATATCACAAATACGTGCCTCTAACAATGAACCATAACAACCATACACAATGTACCAAGGATATGTCTAAAGTATGTATCAATATCACCAAGACATGAACCTCAACCATGTACCATAAGGGCCTCCGAGACATGCCTTAAGCATGTGCCATAACTACCATGATACAACCCTGAATCAAACACATAAAAGACATATCTTTACTCATAAAGAAGACCCGGTGCATATTATCTCAGACAAGCAGACCAACCGGGTGCATCTCATCTTAAACAACCCAAAGATATCATCTTCTTCAAGTGCTTTTCACATATCCGTGACTTGCTTCCAGAACTTCGTGGCCAAACCTTCGCTACTAGAACTTCACTACCAAAACTTTGCGGCCAAACTTCGCTACCGGAACTTTGCTATCGGAACTTTGCTACCACATAAATTCTATGAAAAGATTTACCAAAAGATCACTTGAAAGATAGATAATCATTTAACCTGTGTATAGTCTTATGAGTGACTTCTTGTGGTGTATTTATACTTTTACAAAGTAACTTCTTTCCATAAATCTAGGATCAAACTTTACTTTCTTGTTACAACCACTTTACCCTTTAATTAAGACTTGTACCTGTTTGGGGGATTCTTAACCATTCTTCGGGGCTTCCAACTTCAAAAGGGCATAACTCCTCAACCGTGAGGAACTATGTGTTGTACCACCTTTCGTTGGAAATGTCATGACGAGGACTATCTATCTGTGAAGGTTTTGTATACACTTGAAGTATTCTTCAAGCTCATTTTCCTCAGTCAACTTTGGGCCTCATGACCACACCTATGGGTTTCTTGTAGACTTCTTCAAAGCATCTTCCCGTGAGGGCCATGCTTAAAGCTACGCCATAATGGGACCACTTTGGAGACTTATTCAATTATACCCAACACATCTGTTGACATCAATGACAACCAACTATCCAACAATCTCCCTCTTTGACATTGATGACAACACTCATACTCTAACACTCATATTCACCCTGTGACCATTGCTCCTCCGATGTTTCTCTCCTCATGTTTCTCTCCCCCTTTGACATCAATGGCAAAGGGTATCTCCCTTTGGGGTTGCTCCCCCTGTCTTCATGCTTCTTATCTTTCTCTTACTCCTCCTTTGACATCATGGGTATAAAGGTAACTCCCCCTATCTTCATGCTTCTTATCTTTCTCTTATGATCTTTCTCATACTCCTCCTTTGACATCATGGGTATAAAGGTAACTCCCCTTGTCTCCATGCTTCTTATCTTTCTCTTATGATCTTACTCCTTTGACATAATGGGTATAAAGGTAACTCCCCGTGTCGATATGTCTCCCCCTATCTTCATGCTTCCGATCTTTATTTCTTGATCTCTTTCTCTGACGATTTCTCTCCCCTTGATTTCTCCGCAAGATGTCGTGTAAATCAATGTGGGGCTTTTATACTTCCTTTCCTCTCTTCCAGGGATGCTTGTCCATTAGTGCATGCTCTTGTAATTCATCGACATATATAAAAAAACATTCAAAGTTACTCGACTTCAAGTCTTCATGGCTTGTCAAGTTCACATTAATGACCGTACTTTCCTCTGATGATATTGTTCCAGCGAACGATTTCCGTTGTCTTGCCGTGCCTTTCTCTGCTTGCCTTCCTGTGACTAACCGATTCCACTTGTCAATATACTTTCATCCATTGTTATGCATATCCTTTGACTCATGTCTACTGTACCTGCCAAGTGTCTCATGAATTTATCTCTGTCCTTATGTCATAAAACTGTCCACGATTCTTCTACTTTACTACACACAATGATGACCTATCTGTTGCAACTCATTACAACATATTCCTGCTCTTCAAACTGAATCAAATATGTCCATTGGTCTGCTCTATCTTTAACACATCCTCGAGTCTTTATGTCACTACTTGGAATCTTCTATACAATCATGAACCTTTGCCTGAAAAATGTGCCACTGGTATTCTTCATAACTGTCAGTTGATATTTGAAAGTTGTTCCTCAAACAATTGAACTGCCACAAGACATTCCGCACTTCTGTCATCAAACCACTCTGAAACTGCCTTTCCAAAATTTGCCAACACTTCAGACTACTCGAAAGATAGTTCTCTGATCTGTAGAGCTGCTGCTTAGACTCCCCCTCTTGAATATTCATATTTATTGGGAGTCTCCAAGCCATATGGCTCAGAAAATACCCGCTTTGATGCGAAGTAATCTTCCTCTTCGTTTGTGGATTCATCCTCTTCCCGAATTATGATATCCTTTTCATTTTCTTTCTGAATTCCGACATCTTCCTCCTCATCCTCTTCCTGGATTCCAACATTTTCCTCTTTGCTTATAGATTCATCATGATCTTGCGTTGTTGTAAATCTTGTGAGTACGATCTCTGGGACCTGGTTTCCATTCACCTGCTCTTCTTGTTTTTCATTTCTTCTTCAAACCTTCCTGTATCTGACATCAATGTTTTCTTCATAAATGTTCGGAAGAACCACAATATTCATTGTTACATGTCAATGTTTCTGAACAAAACTCCCACCACAGAAATCATAATTATGAATGTTTTCCTTCATGGGAGGCTCTAACATGCTTCTACAATTTCGAGATATGTGACCATAATTGTGGCATTTATAACATTCAATATTTGAGAGAGCCACATGATCATCTCTTGCTTGAACAATTCTTCCATATGCTCAACAATCTACAACTTTATGTCGAAAGTTAGTACATGTAAAATAATGACCCAAAAAGAAATTTTGATACCTAGGAGTGATTGATCTTCTTTGTGGTGTAGTCCTTCTGAATTCCTGCCTTGGCTGATCACAATCTTCTCTTTGATGGTTTCCTTCACAATGTTTGAAGCTTCCTTGCCGCGTGAATGTAGAAGGTCTTCTGTATTCATTCCTCTCAGACTCTTCCTGACCATGATTCCTTCCTTTGAGAACTTCTGCATAACTCTTTTGTTCTGTTTCTTTCGTCATGGAGCTTGAATCTTCCTCAAAATGAACATTTTTGTATCCTAGTCCAGATTTGTCACCGTATGGCCTTTGATTGTTGAGAATGTTTTCTAACACTTGCGAACTTTTCAAGAGTTTGTTGACTTCAACTTTCAATGTCACGATTTCCTTTTCAGGCTTCTCACATTCCTTTTCTTTCTTTATCATTTGGATTTGCATTACTTCTTCCGCTTTCTTTCCTTCTACAAGTTGGGTTTTCAAGGAGATGATTTCTTTTTCTTCCTTTCTTTCTTCAGCTCAGTTAAGACACTGATTAATTTTGCCTCAAGATCTATTTCACCTTCTTCGTTGCTTTCATGAGTTCTTTTCTTAGTTTTTGTAGCCCTAATGAGTACTCTTTCTGAGTCACTATCGCTTTCATCATCTTCATCAGATGAGGAACTGTCTTTTCTTGAGTAGAGATTTTTCTTGAAGGCTTTCTTCTTATCTCTTTTCTTAGTTCCCTTTTGATATTTCTTTTCTTTCTTGGGATCTTCTTCTTCATCACTATCTGACTTCTTAGCATAAGGACATTTATTTGCAAAATGACCAATTTTACCACAATTAAAACATTTTAAGGGAAGCATACCTTTGTACTTGCCGGTTCCACTCTTCAATTTCCTGACGAAGTTTGTTTTTTCTTTAGCTTCGTCTGAATCATCGCTGGAGCTGCAATTTGACTTTGACTTGTGCTTATTCTTCTTCTTTGTCTTTTTTGATGCTTTGAAAGCTGCTTTTTTCTTGGATGGATTCCCCTGTTTTGTTCTCATTTCATAAGTTGTAAATATTCCATGTAGTTCGTCCATGCTTAGCGTACCAAGATCTGCGCTTTCTTCTAGGGCTCAAAATCTCAGGATCAAATCTCATGAGAAGAGATCTTAGTATCTTCTGAACAATCATAGATTCATCAACTTCCTCTCCCAATCCTTTAATCACATTCACTATTTCATCAACTCGTAAAAAGTAAGCTGCAATGTCTTCATCTTCCTTTATTTTCAACTGTTCAAATTGACCTCTGTAAGTTTGAAGCTTAGTCGCCTTAACTTTGGCATCTCCTTCGTAAACATTTTGAAGTTTGTCCCAAATCTCCTTTGCAGATTCACAATACATAACTTTGACATATACTGAATCAACCAGGCCATTCAGGATAGCGTTTTTAGCCCTTGAATTGTTTTGACTGAGTTTCTTTCCATCGTTATCTGTTGGGGGAGTGGCATGCTCTTTGTATCCGTCTACTACTGATTGCCAAAGATCAAATCCCTGTGCTTGTACATATGTTTTCATCCTTCTACTTTAGAAGGCATAATTCTGTCCATCAAACTGTGGTATTCCATTCTTATACATATTGGTGCTCTCCATGATATACCTTCTGGTGGTTAGACTGTTTTTCTTGAAGGACCTGCTCTGATACCAATTGTTGGAATACTGAGAGGGGGGGTGAATCAATATTATTCAATCTTTTACCATTTTTAATCATAACATGTAATCATTAACTTTATCAGCAGTATATTTTCAATATATCATGAGCAATATCAATCAACAATGCATAACAAATAACCACATATACACAGTACACTATAATTTACGTGGAAACCCAAATGGGAGAAAACCACAGAATGCTTTTTTATATGTCAAAGATTACATTCATAGGAAGCACCAACTTCCAAATTCTCCAGCACCAACTGGAAGGAGGCACCAACCTGAAGGAAGCTACAACTCCTTGAATTCTCCAGCTACAACTAGAAGGAGGCTACGATCCCCTGATTTACAGGCACCAACTTGAAGGAACCTACAACTCCCTGAGTTCTCCGACACCAACCGGAAGGAGGCTACAACCCCCTTTCCTTGCCCCGTCTTGCTGCCCTGAAATATAAGTCTAGACTCAAACTGTCACTACCATTGATCAACCTATAATTGCCACTGTCACCAATACAACAATTTGTCATTGTCACTGTAACATCAACCTGTCATTCAACCTGACACTGTCACTGTCACATCAACTTGTCATCCAACCTGTAACTGTCACTGCCACATTAACTTGAAACTGATGATCAACCAATCATCCAACCTGTCATTGTCTCTATCACTGTCTCTGTCACTGATATACCATCATCAACCAACTATAATCAGATCCACTCACATGGATACCTAAACCATCACCATACCATGTACATCAACCATGTACCATACCATATGCCAAGTATTCAAGATGTGTCAATGTCTTAATAATATGCCTCAAGTATGCACCATAACAACCAAGATCATATACCAAGTATATGCCTCAAATATATGCCAATATCACAAAGATGTGCCTCTAACAATGAACCATATCAGCCATACACAATGTACTGATGATATGTCTCAAGCATGTATCAATATCACCAAGACATGAACCTCAACCATGTACCAAAAGGGCCTCCAAGACATGCCTTAAGCATGTGCCATAACTACCATGATACAAGCCTCAAACAAACACATAAAAGACATACCTTTACTCATAAAGAAGACCTGGTGCATATCATCTCAGAAAAACAAACCAATTTGGTGCATCTCATCTTCAACAAACCAAAGATATCATCTTCTTCGAGTGCTTTTCACATATCCGTGACTTGCTCCCAAAACTTCTCTACCAAAACTTTGCGGCCAACCTTTCGCTACCAGAACTTTGCTACCGGAACTTCGCTCCCAAACCTTCGCGGCCAAACCTTCGCTATCGGAACTTTGCTACTAAAACTTTGCTACCAGAACTTCCCTACCACAGAAATGCTATGAAAAGATTTACCAAAAGATCACTTGAAAGATAGATAATCATTGACTTGTGTATATTCTTATGAGTGACTTCTTGTGGTGTATTTATACTTTTACAAAGTAAATTCTTTCCATAAATCTAGGATCAAACTTTACTTTCTTGTTACAACCACTTTACTCTTTAATTAAGACTTGTAACTATTTGGGGGCTTCTTAACCATTCTTCGGGGCTTCCAACTTCAAGAGGGCATAAATCCTCAACCGTGAGAAACCATGTTGTGTACCACCTACCGTTGGAAACGTCACGACAAGGACTATCCATCTATTAGGGTTTTTTATACACTTGAAATATTTTTCAACCTCATTTTCCTTAGTCAACTTCGGGCCTCATAACCACACCTATGGGTTTCTTGTAGACTTCTTCAAAGCGTCTTCCCGTGAAGGTCATGCTTAAAGCTACGCCATAAGGGGACCACTTTGGAGACTTCTTCAGTTATACCCAACATATTTGTTGACATCAATAACAACTACTTTTGTTGACATCAATGACAACCAACTATCCAACAACATCAATGACAACCAACTATCCAACACTAAATGGCCTCTAGAGTCCAAAAATAAGCATAGTACTAATGAATAACTATAGACTAGAGTATAGTCTCTAGAATCCGATCATATGGTAGAATCATTTGAATCCTCATCATCTACATCCTCAACATGACTAGACTCTACAATGGGATTTCGACTTGATTCTCCTAGCCCCGAAGGTAGTGGTACCCATCCAACGTTCAGATCCTCAGGCTGTGGAAGTGGGGTCCAAGTCCATCCAAGAAAGGTCTTCATTGTCAAATGCTGGTGGCTGAGTCTCCACAATCCTCTATGACAAGGGATCAAAGTCATCCAAGACTATGTTGCTAATTTAAGGGGTCTTGTTCAACAATTGGTTGCGCCTCAACCTAAGGTTGTATTGACCATAAACCATATCATTCAATAGTTTTTGTTCCAAACAATTTCGCTTCTTGGGGTGTATATGCTATCCAAATTTGGTCACACTTAGAAGCACTACTTATCTGGCTCAATATCCAAATTACAAATTTTTGCAAATCAGGGCACTAGCTACCAAACTATCCCCACCAATAGG
The DNA here is from genome assembly GCA_032191745.1 of Picea mariana. Taxonomy (NCBI): domain Eukaryota; kingdom Viridiplantae; phylum Streptophyta; class Pinopsida; order Pinales; family Pinaceae; genus Picea; species Picea mariana. The sequence goes on from JASDQU010244398.1 coordinate 39,390, forward strand.
TTGCAATAAGAGTTGAAGGCAAAGAAGCTTCAACAAATGACTTGAAACTTTGACTCAACTTTTGCAATGAATAATATAATTTGAAAACTTTGTAATTTCTTACTCGGTGGATCCCTTGATCTGCTTCGTATATGTTAAAATTAATGCAGCTGCAAGAGCCATTCTTCGGGAGGATGGCAAAGTCCCTAGTTGTGATCTAGGGCCTCCAGTACACTCCTGGGGTTCTTGGTCTGGGACCAAGCAGTTAGAGCCATGGCAAAAGACCCTAGTTGGGCCCCAAGTGTATTGCTGGGGTACTTGGTTAGGGACCAAGCAGTTTGATGATATAAGTCCCTAGATGTGTTCTGGGGCCCCTGGATGTGTTCCGGGGATTCCTTGCTCAACGCTTGGATTGATCCTTGGTTGTGTACCTTGGTGGTTAAGACCCTAGTTGTGATCTAGGGCCCCTAGATGTGTTCTAGGGTATCCTGGTCTGGGACCAGGCGAATTTTTGGTCCTAGTACCAAGCCGAGATGATGTGTGACTTTCTTCTCTCCCGGGATGGTCCATGTGACCTAGGAGCAGTTAAGAAGAAAGGAATGATCATGTCATTGCCTTTCCTCGTGTGCTGGGATGATAAAAAGCTTATAATCTATATCGTGGGACTCTTGTGGAGAAATTGCCATTAAAGAAGGACTTGACTTTTGACTTTTGACTTTGTCTTATTGTTAAATTGTTGAAACCCCTTGCTTGAGTTATGCCTCCCAAAATTTATGTTTATGTGTTGATTCGAATTTATTTATTGGACTTTACTTTCTCCTAAAGAAAGCTGGCCGCCATGTTTATGAAACCCTCCTCATTCGATTTAATTTATTTTGTTGACTTTACCACTTGATGTTTTTAATTGGTAAAATATTATTTATTATTTTAAGGGGTTAACCTAACCCTAAAGCTATGGCAAGTGAACTAATATGAAAGCCCTACCTTATCTACCTCAACTATTTAAAGAAGTGGTCTCTCCCTCACTTGATACACTTGATCAAATGATCTTTCTCTTCCAAACTGAAGTTGAGATTGACGTTTTGCTGTGGTCTTTTTCTGATGAGGTTTACAAGGGTTTTTCTCAGCCCTCTCTTGCTATACCAACGTGCCGTGGGCCTATCCTAGTTAGTTATCCTTGTTTAAGCTGGCCGCCAGCCTCTGTCCTGGGTTTATTTTGGTTGCTGAAGCTTGCCGCTGGCTAGTCTTTGTGTCCATCCCTGGCTGCCATGGGTATATCTCTGCTAGCCTTCATTGCTGGAGCTTGCCGCTGAATGTTGGTGTTTTTTCTACCTCCCGTGAGCTTGTCTTTGCTAGCCGTTGAGGTTGCATGTATGCTGGTCCTGCCTTTGTGACTTGATGGTGCCGCCCTTTATGTTTTGATAGTGCTGCCCTGTGTTTTTGCTGTGCTGCTTTGTGGCTAAACATTAGGGCTGATAATTCTGGACTGCTGATATTTGTATCAGCTTGAAGAAGGCACACCTGTGTTTAAAGTTGGGCTGAATATGGCTTTGCCTTTCCAGCCGTAGGTTGGACGGTATTTTTGTTTTCAACCCCAAGCTTGGACAGTGGCTTGGTTTGTGTTTTGATTGTGGTTTCTCCAGCTTGTTGAGTTCTGATTTTTTCCTATTAATCTAAGAGTCCTTCTTGGTTTTATTTCCCATGCCCATGAGGAGATCTACCCTGAGGGTTTGATCTATGTTTTTCCAAGCATTTTTTGAGCATACATTGGAGGAAGGTAATAGCAACAAATCATGTACCTTTGTTCTTTGTTACAGCTAAGGTAATATTCAGATCTGTGTTATGTATGTTATTTATTCACTAATGCTGTTAGGTTATGCATCAAATTTTTTATTATGCTTTGCTGATCATAAAATACAGTAGCTATTGGTGTGAAATTTTTTAAGAATTTCTGTTTCTAGCTACCCTATTGTTTTACCCTTAACATTCTAACAGTATATACATATACATACCAGAGGTACCAATACTCTGATTGAAATGCAGGAGTTTACTCTGTGTCTCATATTGTATCTTGGGATCATGGATGATGCGTTGAGTGCATTTGTACAGTCCTTCTTTAACCTCCCCATCTGCTTCAAAATCTTTTGTATAATGGTACCTTCAAGTTCAGAAGACAAAAAAGCTTCATCAATTTGAAACTTTGGCTAAATTTTTGCAATGAATAACAGAACTTAAAAACTTTGAAATTACTTACTTTGGGTTTAAGTAATAGCCAGTTGCATGTAAAGGTCTATGGAGTTGTTTTTTCCATCTATCATCAATGATTTTCCATAGAGGAAGATACTTCTATCTTTTATCACCATATGCTGTCTTTATTACCTCTTTTGCCTGATCCATGGCCTCATAAATAAAACCCATGGTGGGTTTATCACCATCCACCATTTGCAACATGTTAGAAATTGAGAAGAAATGCAGAACAGAACTGTCTTTTTCAATTTTTCAGTTAGCAGAGCAACTATGTCTCATTCAGAAAAATAAATCTATACTGCTTGAACAGAGAAAACAAACAGGTGTGCTCAGATCTAAGCTAGTTTAGATATAGCTAAAAGTAGATCTAGGATAATTAACAAAACTTTTCTTTCTGATCTAAACTAGAGAAGATATGGATCAGTATCTAAATCTAATCTATAATACTGATATAGATCAAAGCTCAAGAACAATATCCAGATCTGATAACCTATAACATTCAATGCTGATACATAACTCTAGACAGATCAAAACYCAAAACAAAATCCAGATCTGGTAAACTGAATAGATAACTTACCTTGTTTGAAGTCTTACCTCTGAAGGAGTCATAGACACACACCAGAGATGCAATATCATTTGTAATTATGCTCAGACAAACTTCAGGATCATAGATCTACCATATAGGTTGGATCCCTTTCCAAAAGATGAAAGGACTTTCTTGCCACCAGTAGGAGAAAAACACCACACAGAAAATGCTATGATCAAACCCTCATGCACAGTTTTAAGATCAAACCCTCAATGCACACTGATAGGTACGACAGCCTTAACAAATCAGTAGAGGGGCTGCGGCTCAAATTTAGGGACAGATCTGCAAGGAGAGAAGTAGCGATAGCTTATGTTTAAGGGCTGAAAACACCCCAGCAAATAGAAGGGCCACCCCACAGTAATAACCTAAAGGGGGCCGCAACACAGCAACAAGGGAGCTGCACCACAACAGTAGATCAGCCAGCAGGGGAGGGCCGCAGCCACTACAGAAGACAGCCAGCAAGGGAGGGCCGCAGCCACTACAGAAGACAGCCAACAGAGGAGGGCTGCAACCACTACAGAAGACAACCAACAGAGGAGGGCTGCAACCACTACAGAAGACAGCCAACATCAGATGAAGAGAGCGCTGCATCAACCAGCCACCCCATAGCAGAAAAGAGGCCGCACCTACCAGCCCTCAAGGGGAGTCGCACCACACCACAGTCCTCAAAAGGAACTGCAACAACACCAACAACTCTTCAACAACAGATAACAAGAGGGCCGCAGCAAGGAGAGAGGATCCACTGACCTTAGGAGCACAAGAGCATAGCAATAATAAGGTGAGTTGTGAAGGGTAGGGGGAGGGTGTTATTTATAGTTTAGGCTAGGGTACAAATAATAGAAATTAAATTAAATAATTATTATTAAAAATAACATGTTTAAATTAAATAATTATTATTAAAAATAACATGTTTAAATTAAATAATTATTATTAAAAATAACATGTTTAAATTAAATAATTTAAACATGGTATAATTAACATYTTAATTTAAACTTTATTTAACCCTTAAGACAAAAACAACATAAAACCCCAAACCRACACAAGCAAGGGTAAGGGAGGTTTGACAAGGGTGACTGGGTGGCAATACTTTATCCATTCATTCTCAAGGTGACCCTATTTAATTTTATCATCATTGCATATGGGATACATCCCTCATGTGGTCATGTCCACCTTCAGGAAGGACATATACCAATAAACACCTGATCAAGGACCAGGTGGCCCCAGAACATCTCTGGGGTCTTATCCACCAAGGTATAGGACCAAGGGTCAACCCATGCCCCAGGCATGGGTACCCTGGACATTTCCAGGGGCCCTAGACATATCTAGGGACTTTAACCACTTGGTCCCAGACCAAGAACCCCAGTCATATACTGGGGGCCCTCTCAGGGGTCTTTACCGCTTGGTCCCAGACCAAGAACCCCAGTCATGTACTGGGGGCCCTCTCAAGGGTCTTTACTGCTTGGTCCCAGACCAAGAACCCCAGTCATCTACTGGGGGCCCTCTCAGGGGTCTTATCTACCAAGGTACAAGACCAAGGATCAACCCATTCCCCAGGCATGGGTACCCTGGACATTTCCAGGGGCCCTAGACATATCTAGGGGCTTTAATTGCCTGGTCCTAGACCAAGAACCCCAGTCATATACTGGGGGCCCTTACAAGGGTCTTTTGCCATGGCACTGACTGTTTGGTCCCAGACCAAGAAACCCCAGGGGTGCATTCGGGGCCCTAGATCTCGACTAGGGTTTTTGCCATCCTCCCAGAGAATGGCTCTTGCAGCTGCTTTAAATTTAACACAACACATTCACAAGAGGCTCACTGAATTGTACTATCTCTTTTGCCTTTTTCCAAAAAGATCTTTGAAACACTTTTTCAACTATCTCTTTTGTTTTAGCGTTTTTGCTCTATTGAGATGCATTCCATTCATCACAAGAAAACGTCTTTTGCAAGTGGGCTTTTTGCTAAACCATGGATTGCAATGAAAGAAAGTTCGCTGCAAATTGTGTAATAGCTGATCAAACAATCTCTCTACCTCCAATGTTTTTTTCATAAACCCATGTGTGGTTGTAGATGTACCTTGTTATTTATTTTGCTGTTCCACACACTTCTTCACCCACTTATTTTTGCCAATATCCTCTAGCATGAGGTCCAAACAATGGGTTGCACATGGAGTCCACCAAATGGTGGGGTGTTTTACCTCCAACATCCTTCTTGTTGTGACATAGTTGGAGGCATTGTCTGTGATGACCTGTACAACATTCTCCACCCCCACCTCCTCAACTACTTCATCCAAAAGACGAAATAACAATTGTGCATCCTTTACCTTGTCATATGCATCCACAAATTTAAGAAACATAGTTCCTTTTGGGCAAGCAATTAGGTGGCCTTATTCCATTGGATGAACTAGGTCCAAAAACATGTTCTTCTCTATGTCCAACTGGAAAAATGGAGGATTCTTTAAAACTAGGCGTTTGATCTTGAGGATCATCGTCATACTCATCATCAAGCCCGAGCTTGCCCTTATCTCTTTTTTATTCTTCTTGGTCTTGGTTTTATTTGCTTGGTAGGATTCAATATGACCTAGCATCTTCGCTTTTAGATAATCAAACACTTTTTTGCAAGGTTCTACATTCCCTCTTGCATGTGCCAAGTGTTGTTTCAACCTATGGACACCCCGTCCACAAACTTTTTTTTGAGAATAGTTGCATACTGTTTGCCCCTGAGCTTTCAATTGGCAATGATCCCATGCCGGATCTCATTTCTCTTTAGGAGCCATTGCAATTTTTACACCAACAAAAAAAACCTGCAAATAAAACCCTAGGAATTCTTAATTACTAGGAAAAAACTAGCAATTGTAAAGAGAAGAAGAAGAACAGCCTTGTCATACCTTCACAAGCCTTTCAAATTTAGAGAAGAAGAGCAGCTCCCAACAACAGAAAAAATAGCTATATAACAACCCAATAAATTTTGAAAATGAATCCTTCAATCAGCTCCGAATCAATCCAAGAAATTTTGAAAATAATCCCTTCAAACAGCTCCAAATCTGCCCAAGCAATTCTTCAAAATAGCCCTGCAAATAGCTCTCCAAAACAATCCAAGAAACTCAGCTCAAAAATTCCAAATAACTCAAATGAATTGTGTGAGTGAAATGGATAGCGAGGACCTTGTAGTTTAATTATTTTATTGTTTTTTTTTAAATCTGAGTTTCATTTCATTCCGTAAATGAACCTTGTACATTTCATTTAGTATCAGAGCTACTTTATGATCTGGCCTTTGGCAACATCGTTTTCAGACCTTGTTTGATTTAGCTTTTGCCAAATCAATATATTATGGTTTCTCTGGTCTCTGGGTCATTGACCATAATCATGCCTTTGCCTATTAAATTTTTTTTTCGAAAAATTATTGAAGAAAAATCACTTTGCTGCAATTTGAAGAAATACCAAAGTCAAGCAGATTTCTAAATTCAAAGGGAGAATTTTATAAGCACAACTGCCTAAAGATATCATTGATTGGCACATAGACAAGGAGTCTTTTACAGAGTTTAAAACACAGGCGTAGAGATTTATTCAGGTTATTAGAAGTCGGTCTATCGGAAATTCACTGTTGCTGTCAAGAGATCGCCAGTGTAATAGCTGTCAAAAGAGGGCCATTGTATGCTGCCATAAAAAAGATAAAATCGTCATCATATTATAGTTAATGGGCTCTTTGTTGGTTGAAGGGTTGAAATACTAAGTCAAGGTTGAATGCGTCTTACATTTGAATTGTGAGGTAAATTATGATGCCTCCTTTTTAAGAGAATCGTGCCGGTTGACCAAAAATATTTTTGAGAATTCATTAAAACCGAGGTAACCTATAGTCACAAACCAACCAAATGGATACATTTAATAGAGGGTTGAAATATAAAGGAAAACTTATTTTAATCCACCAATGCACCAATTGTGGAAATCGCCATATTAAATGTTTACCTCAGTTTTTTTTAATCAACAACTTACTCTTATTATATTGAAAAGTAAAAAGGTATTCAAAGTTTCAAAAGGTAAATATGTAAACCCTTTTTATATTAGTGGAATCAACGAAAAAAGGGGTCTTTAAAAGTTTTAAAGTTTAAAAGATCTTAAAAATGGATTTTATTAAAAATAAAGAAGGATTTTCTATAAAGGTCTTTCCAACTTCATGCTTCAGATTATTAGCACTCAAAGGGAGTATGCAAGAAAAAAAGATTAACATCATTATTGGTGCAAACCATAAAGAAAATTACATCAACGTTGACTTGGCAAATTATTTATTAATTCCAGAATCAAGTATAATAAAAAAGAAAGGCACTTTTGGTGATGAATATGAGATTAAGGACTTACAAATAACAATTGATGGTTATACACACATCCCAATTCAATGTTACAACTATGTTTATAAAAGAGGTTGACATAATTCTCAGCTTGGCTAGAAACACTAGGCACCTTCATCTTCAACATGGAGACAAAGTTTATGACGTTTCGCTATAAAAAGAAGAATATAACATTGTAGGACATTACAATGAAGCCAGATTTAGAAGCTGCCTCATCAGAAGACTCTAAGGATAGCTCAAAGATGATCCTTTAGGATAGTCAGAAGTCAATACAAAAGATGCAAAAAGAATAAATATCGCATATAAAGTTGAAGAAATTTCTTGCCTTGAAAATGATAATCAAAACTTGATCACACAGATTAAGAAGTTAAAAAGTGAAAAGAAGTCACAACAGGAAATATTGGAGCAACTTACCAACCAAGAGTCAATGATCGATAAGGAAACACTGATCAATTGCTTTGAAATATATAAGCCATCAGATGTAAAAATTTAGACCTTGGAGAAAGGAACCAATACAGAGCCAATCGAAATCTTATCAACCAATAAATCATCAGAAGTATCAAAAGATGGAAGGTCCCAAAAACAAGACACATGATACAAGGATGCTTTATCGTCATCTTAATTATAATAATCATCGTATTATTCTGTGAACTATCCAAAGATGAATTCAATATGAAAAGCAAAGTGAAGTTCCTGTTATATTGAAGAGAAGCTTACGTGTGGAATCTGATCATGTTCCAAATCATAGAAGTTGTCACCACACAGTTTTGCAGAAAATTGAATTAGGGTGGTCTGACCCCTTCACAGTTCGACATTTTGGCTCAAGTTTTCATAACTCATATCGTCTTGTATCGTCAACCATCACAGATTCAATAATTGAGAATCATGAGAAGGCATTACAAGCCAGAACAAAGACATAAGCTTTTCCATAAATGCTTTGAGGACAAAGCATTTTAAAGGGGTAGGCAATGTAATATATATATATATATATATATATATATATATATATATATATATATTAAAATCAAATTCATAATAATAATAATAATTAAATGAAGTGACACATCTTAACTAAAAGATGTGACCTAATAAAGGGACATGACCTCGACCATGATGACTAGTTAATGCATACAAGTACACCGTCACATGGTATTGCATCAATCAACTATATATATACATATATAACATCAAATTCATAATAATAATAATAATCATAAATAATAATTAATTGAAGTTACACATCTTAACTAAAAGACATGACCTAATAAAGGGACATGACCCCTCAACCATGATGACTAGTCAATGCCTACAAGTACACCGTCATATGGTATTGTATCATTTAATTTATCTCTCATTCATTATTAAATATATTTATTACTTATCCTATACGGATTTTAACCTATAATCCTTTTTAAATTGGATATTCTGTAAATGAACCTTGTCCATTTCACTCATTTAGTTGAATCCATGTTGCTTTTTCAAGTAGGTTTTGTAGATCCCTACTTTGATACTTCTATTTATGCCTCTCATATTGAGGTAAGAAGCATTGATGGAGAACTTTAAGTGGGGAGGTGGCTTTTCAATATATTGGTTTATGTATATTGACGATTCGTAATCGCTCAACCTATTACTGAGTCGATTTACTAGCATGAACCTTAATTAATTTTGTGGAAATACAAATGGTTATCTTGTTTGTTATTTCATTGTGCGTTAATACTGATTGCGTTATACTTGTAGATTGTAATTAAATGCTGAAAACAATGTTGAAGAAATCAATTACGTACACAGTAATAACACAAAGATTTTACTTTGGGAACCCATTTGGGAAAACCAACAAAATAATGGTTTCTTTGGCCCTTTCTTAATAAGAGGATTTACATTCAAAGGGGCCACACTCTTATCGAGTGTTCTTACTCTCTTGCTGCATTCTTGAAAGACAATTTACTAGCCCTCTGGGATAGTCTTCGTGCCTCTAGGACAAGCGTCATTCAACATTTCATTCTTTGGGTTTTTGAAATAATCCTCCATTGCTGCCATCTTTTTCTCTTCAAAATTGTATCATAGCTTTGGAAAATCGGAGTTGAAACTTGAGTAAAAACAACAACAAAGGTTCATTCTACATTTCATTGTTTGGGTTTTTGAAATAATCCTCCATTGCTGCCATCTTTTTCTCTTCAAAATTGTATCATAGCTTTGGAAAATCGGAGTTGAAACTTGAGTACAAACAACAACAAAGGTGGCAAGATGTCTTGCACTCTATCTTTTGTAGTAAGCATTCCATCTTTTGCACTTTCCTTTTAGTTGTTTTCTTTGTCTCAATTGCTCCTTCTCTAGCCATGTTCCTTGTGCTTTAGGTCACACTCTCGGTTTGAGATTGTTGCATGCCCATTTAGAGCTCATGGACATTCTTGCTTCCGGGGTGGTTAGACTTAGTGTTTGAGTCTTCTTCTCACCATCTTTGGAACTATGCTTTGCTCACGAAGATGGGTGTGCCAAGTTTTGGAACTTTTAGCCTTGGTCCTATTTCTTATCTTTTGCTATAAGACTAAGGGATTGGCCAAACAACCCTTGTTGCCTTTCGGTTATCTTCGGGTTGTSTCTAGTGCTTTCTCCCGCCCCCTCTCTTTGTACTTAGATGATCTATTTATTACATTTCCAYGTGGTTCCTCTTCTTTGTGGAAGGCCAAGAGTTCCCCTACAACAATTACATTTACCTCCTCTTCTCCTTAGCAGACTCTTCGAATGCTATCGGGTACTAGGCTACGGGGGAGCGCCCCCCACCCCCTCGCTCCCGCTCCAGAAGCGCCCTCCTTGAACGCTCCCTTTTGGGAGCGCGCTCCCAGCCTTAAAAATGCTCCCAAAAAACGCTCCATGCCTTAAAAGGTCTCGTAGCCATGGTTGGAAGTGGAACTTTTGGGTGAACATGATGGTGATCATATTCTTGGAGGAGACATGCCACCCCCATCCACTAGCAGTGTTCCAAATGCATCGATTTTTCCTTTATCTTCATAGCGTCCATTGTCATGTGGGGGCCATTCAGTTGTTGGTCGTGTTCCACAAACACTTCCACCTACTCCTACTTCTCTTCTTCAAAGATCACGGGAGAAGAAACTAGAAGTTTCTTGTGGCAAGAGGAAAATTTAGAGCATGGTACTTAGTACTTGCTACTATATACTAAATCTCTTTTTCTATTCCTGTTTAGAAGTAGTCTCTAGAACTTAGTACTTTGTCTTGACTCTTTATTATGGCTTATTTTGTAAACAATGAAGTTATGAACATTATATGACAGTTTACCTTTGAAGTTTGAAGTTTGAAATTTGAACTGTTGACTGAATCTTACAACTCTTGGTAATAAATATGATGCTCTAGAGTCTATTTCATTTTGTGGTTGATGTTGTTTGTTAGTATGTTACAATCTGTTGATGACAAATGTTTATGATTGATGTTATATGTCTACTAAATGGTTGATGCATTAATGATCATCACTAATCGATAAGTGAAATGATCTTATATCTATGTTTTCATGTTTTTTACAATTGATTCGACATTCTACATGCTTTATATATATATGCATCAAAAAATATTTATTTTTTATGTATTATATAAAAAACGCTCCCGAAACGCTTCCGCTCCCAAAATGTTTTGAAAATCGACGCTCCCCCTCCCCGCTTCTAACAGCCTTGATCGGGTAAACCCTTGAACGTATCCACCTCTTGTAATGAATTTTGTTGTTAAGATTTTTCTTAGGGTTACTTTTGTCGGGGTGGATGCCATGTGACATCTTCATATATGTTGGTTTGTACACATGTTACCAACTTGTGTGGCCATGTCTGCCAAGTAGGCCTTGACTATCCTCTTAATCTTTTTACACAGACTTTTGCTTTATTGCATTGCGGATGACGCAACTTGCTTCCACCAAGCCCCAAGCTTATGTTGTGTCCACATTCACATCACAACATCACCAACTCCTTGCCTTAGCCTTTGCTTGCTATGGAGTGTAGAGTGTGCTTGCCTTCCGATTGTCCACCCTCTGCATTGCCAAAACTTCTACATACCTTGCCTTAGCCTTTTCAAAAGATTTTTCTTTGCTGTGAAGTGTGGAGTGCGAAGGTAACACCTTGCTTCCTACTTGCCCATTCCGCTGCATGCCTTTTGCGCTGTGTCGCTAGCTTCGTATGACTAAAGGTTTGAATGACTAAAGCTACACATGACTAAAGCTCTTCATGCACAAAGCTTCGCATTGATTGCCTTAGCCATTTTCAAAGGTGATCATGAACCTCTCCAAAGCTTATAGGTTGCTGCTAAGATTTTGGTGAAGGTTCTAAAGTCAACCATTAAACTTTCAAATTTGGTGATTTTTGTGTGTTAAACTCAACCCATTGTTTGGAGTGAAACTGGATCCAATACCTAGACCCATTTCAAGTTAGTTGAGTAGAGAAGTTGTAGCATACCAACATGTTTCGACACCTTAGCTAGCAAAGCTACATAGAAGATTGGAGAGCTTAGTAGGGATATCTATTATAGCTTGGGCAAGAGTCAACCATGCATCAAACCTTGTGCAACATGGTCACATTATGGAAAATCATAGAGGCCAATTTGTTTGCCTTACGTATGGTTTCATTCACAACTTTAAAAGATAGAAGGTGATTTGGATTGTATGTAGAATGAAATGAAAGACAAGAATATGAATCGGAACACACACACAAAATATTGCAGAGAGAACAGTAATACAATGAAACCCATATTCTATTAATGAATGAAATAGGAAAGGACTGTAAAATGCAAAACAATACAAACTAGCTAGAATGGTTGTAGCTCATCTCTGAAGAGAGATGTGTCGGCTATGCTCATTCCCAAGAGACATTACAAGAGGTTGAAAATGGCCTTTTAATATAAAGTATTAAATGCTAAGAGGCAAAACCCCTAAAGATCCAAGACCTTAACTCTAGGAGATGAAGTGCCAAAAGGATTGTGGGGCTCGAGGTGGCTAGTTGATATGTCAATTTCTCGGGGGTGCAACTTTTGCATACAATCTCCATTTGGGGCGCATAATATCTTGTTGGAAATATTTAATTGAGAAGTACAATTGTTGGCAGGCTTAGGTAGGCCATGGCCAACCAAGGCCCCCAAATGGCCAAAAAACATCATTTAAGGCCACAAAACGGCCCTGGAAGTTTAGGACCTGAAAAATTGTAGGATAATAAACTGCCAAGATGGAGAACCGTGTTGAGTCAGTTGAAGAGGTGGGTGGCCACCGATGTCCACTTGGATCAGAAGGTGTCACAAGAGTGTGAAAGAGGCAAATCTTAGCTCGAGTATCCTAAAATTGGAGTTGGAGGGATTGCCTTTCTAAGGTTGTTAGTGTTGGACATCCTTTACTTAGGCTTGACTTTGTTGTTGGGATTAGGGTAAATTATGGACTCAAGGATACTTCTCATAAGTAGGGGTATGATTTCATCCCTTTTATTACCTACCCTTTATAGGTTAAAATAACRTTGTATGCCTCTTTCTTAGACATGTTTAAGGTCACGATCTTTGATTTTGCAAAGTTGACCTAGAGAACATGGGTATCTTAGAATGAGCTCAAAGTGTCCAACTATATTTGGAGGCTTGCAATTGTGTGGGATAKAAGGATAGTGCCATCTGCAAAAAGTAAAGGAAGGCAACTGCCTATATCACCCATAGAATTGAAAATGAGATCCTCTAGTTCATCAATATAAATTCCAAAGAGTGTAGGTGAGTGTTGACAATTCTACTTGAATCCTATGGTGTTGTGTATCATAAGTGTTTCCCAATCTAGTGTGGACCCTGTCAATAATCATCTAATAGATAGTTATAACTAGTGAGATCACCAAGTATTGGAGCCCCAACACCTTAAGCATTGGAACTCTATCGAAGGCTTTATGGAAGTCCACAAAATAACAATAAACCTTATGTTTGTTTGCTTTTGCTTCTTCAATAATGGTTGCAAGAGTAAAAATATGGTCACAAGACCTTTAGCTTGTAATTTTTTTCTCTTTTATTTTTTGGAGATGAAGTCAACTAATGCTATGGTGAAGAGTTTGGCCAAAGTGTGTCAAATCATGATATTTTATTTTTCTAGGATACAAAGCTCGGGGAAAACCCTGATTACTTCCCCTCATTTCAAGGATGGTACCCAGGGTAAACCCTAGAATCTTTAGGGCATAAGGCCAGTTAACAACAAAGCTCGAAGCCATTACAATATACTCGTTATGAGCTCAACATATCACTTGTGGGAATTGAACCCGGGTGGGGAGGATAACAATCATTCCTCCCATCCACCCGAGCTAAACCAAATTGACAACCAAATCATGATAGTTAAGTAAATACTCTATTGATTATGATCTCTAGATTAATAAATGGGATGGATGATGTGCGAGGTCCAAGATGGGAAAGTGAAAGGAGACTTTGTACTTAAAAAGATTTGCAATATGAATAGATAAAACAACCAGATTGTGTTTAAGGAATTCATTTTCAAGCTTCTTAGATATTGGGCATTATTAGAGAAGAATTTTAGTATTTTGTGCATGGTCAATAAATAAATAACATCCAAAAGGTTTGGGATTGACCACAAGAGGTGGTTTGTTGGGAACACCATACAATGAGATTCCACAGTTAAATCAAGTGCTAGGGTTAATGATGGTAGATGTGGACTTTTCCGATAAGAATGTTCTCTAGAAGGATTTGGGGTTGACTCTAAAAAATTGAAGGATTTCTTTCCATTGATAAATGAGGTATTAGTGTTTATTCTTATTGAGTATGCTATGGTAAATGTTTCGGGATAACTGGCTTTTAAGGGTTTGCGAATGATGATATATTTGGTTGGTTAGTAGAATGAAGATTGAAACCAAGTTAGTGTGCGAGCAATAAACCATGGCCTATTTTTCGTAACTTGAACGTGCAAATAAAGTTGCATGAGCAATCTTTCAAATTGGGCATACCAAACATTTCATAATGGATGATTAAGAATGTTTTTTAGAACATAGTCTTAGCCATCCCTAGCATTGAAGGAACCATTGTGTTGGTTCCTCTATCCAGATTGAAGTCAATTTGTCACTCTTAGAGCAAAATGGAACGAATAGAGTGATTGCTAGAGGCAAGAGTCGAATTTTTAAAAGTTTGACATTATCAGTTAGAAAAGATCTAGATTGGCAAACTCACATAATGCACACCTTTTCTAATTTGATGCGTCTTTCTTAAAGTTATGTTTTGTATTATAAATTGGGGTTCTTTCCGCTAAAGTTGGTTTAAAAAAGGGTTTACATATATTTCAATATTTGTGTGAGAGGGGTCATCTTCTTAACCTTGTACACTTCATCTTTTCTCCTTAGTTCTTTTAAGTTTTACAGGGCTCCTTTAAAAATTAAAATAAGGTAACCTTAATGTTGTAAAGGGTCACAAGCTTGTAAAAAATTTATTGTGTTTAGAGTCATAACTAGTCAAGGTTGCTATCATTTATAACAAATTGCATTAATTTATAAACAACGTTCTAGGAGGACATGTTCCCATGGGTTGGGATGCATCCCCTATGCTTCCCATGTTCTTTAGACTTGGCGACTTCATTGGAGATGTCCTCTACCATTCTTGGTATGTCCCTGATACTTGGGGACTTCCCTGGGGATGTCCCTTATGGAAGTGGGATGCCCTTGGTACTTAGGAGTTCTCTAGGACACCTTAGATCGGTGCTTGTCCTTGCAAAAAAGGTTTTTCTCTTATCCTTTAAAGTAAGGTGAAGGTCCCATGCCTAAGGGTAACTAGAGGAGATCATGTGTCATGGCCCACAATGAAGATGGTGATCCCGATGATGATGATGATCAACATGTCCACTCATGGCAGCCCAACAACCCCCCTTAGATGCCTCTTTCACTCTTGATCAACAAAGCTCATCACATCCAATCAACACAGTCTTTGGGAGATGGTAAGTCAATGTCGTCATGAGGTACATTGGCCTTTTTTTCATATAGAGTGTCGTGCTTAATATACTAGTCATGTGAATGAGGATCATTGGTTGAGGTTGGATAATGAATCATAAGCTCAAGAAGTTATGTTTGTTTCCTTGTTTCACCTCGGTGGCCAACATATGTACTCTAGTCCTGTGTTGTCACCCCCAAGGAAAAGGGGTATTACTGAGGGACCCTCACAAGGGTAATGTTCTGTTTCCTTGCCATACTTAACACTTACCATCCTAGAGCCTGTCACAGTATACCAAACTTCTGTAATGGGTCATGGTTCATTCTCTCATGAGAAGAGGGGCTGAAGGCCCAGAGGTTGATTGCAGTTGCTAATAAAATTATAAAGAAAGAATATTATGAAAGAAAGAAATAATGGAATAACAAGGACTCTTAAAAGCTAGTCCACAGTTGAGCTTTGCCCTTTCCACGTTTGCCCCAGTCCCAAAGCAATGAAACCTAATGCTTGAAAGCTTATAAAGGGGACTTGCAAATTATTAAAACGACAATATAAAAGGCAGATTAAGGGGTTGGAAAAACATAGCACCTAGAAAGAGGTAACTCAAAAGCAAGTGCACGCTCCACAAAGGCACTCATAGAAATGGACCAAATGATTCCATAAGCCATGAAGTAAGCCAACATGTTTCACTATCACATTTACTCTTAAAGGGTTCTTTTCTTTCTTACTTTCCTCAGGACGTATCCCTCTACTGATGATGGTCCTCCCATACTTAAACTTGCCATCTTACATAAAGTCTTGAGCTAATGTGAAGTTTGAAGGGGATACTTGATGTGAATTGTTTATGTGGCTTCTATCTAAAGTAACAACTTACTCTATATGATTTAAGGGCTCTTATACTATGTGAACATTGGTTTTACTTGAATCCATACTTTGATTTGATTTGGATGCACTTGACATGGTTCTTCGAGGGATGTACCTTGCTTTCATCCATGATGTTGTGCATCTATTTACAAGATATAGCACATGTGATGCAGAACGAGTCATTGGATGGCTTGACATACTCATACACATGCTCTGACATCTTGTGGACCTTGGACGATGGACAGACGACATTGCATTTGCTAGATATGGTCGTGATGGCACATAGATGGGCAAGAATCCCATACTCTGGGCATTGTACCTTGGAGATTGTTATGCATTAGATGGAGGACGTTACACTGGTGGATGGTTGGATACCATGCAAAGATGAGATACACCCCTTTCCACCTCAGACGTTGTATTCTCCACCTTGGAAGTTGGGCTCTTTTGATGATGACGTCACACACTAGGGTTTGATGATGTTGRGGTTTGCTTGCCACTTGGACACCACATGATGACTTGAGATGTGATAGGGCACTTGATGATGGTCTTCCACCTCACTTGCACTACTTGACGATGACATGTGTCCTTGGGAGGCCTCCTTAACCTTCTTKAGGGCTTGATGTCACCACACGTGTGACCTTATGATGTATTATTTGCATGATTTATCATTGTAGAGGCCATTTTGAGTGGTCGACCCCACTTCTAGCATGGATTATTGATGTTTTACTCAATTATGTGGACAAATAGTGCTTGGTTACCTCATATAAATAGAGGAAGCACTCAAAACATTTTATCATCACTCTCACACTTATGAGATACACCTATACTTGTCTCTTCTCTTCTCTTTTTCACTAGGAGTACTTGTGCGCACCACTTGAAGGAAGATTTTTTATTGGATGCTTGTCTCTTGTTGATGAATGGATGGTGAATTAGGGTTTCCTCATGCATGCGCTTGACCTAGTAATTGTTCTTCAAGTATATTGCTTGTATGGTGTATGTTTGGTAAACGCTCTTTTAGAGGCTTAATTGTTGCATGTTACCTTGTATGCTTGAAACTCTAGGAGGGATTAAGAGGCTTTATTCCCCTCCCTATTTTCATTTATCATTAATTGTTGAAGCATTAAGGCTTTATTCTAGGGCTTAAGAGGCTTTATACCCTAGGGTTCTTGTCTTGGTTAGTTTAAGTCCTAGGGATTAAGAGGCTTTATCCCCCTAGGGCTTGACCTAGTTCAATTAAAATCTTGTTGCTAGAGGTTAGAGAAGAAAACGACACCTAGGGATTCAAATAGGGACCCTTATCTAGACTTGTGTGATGATGTTGTTCAATACTTGACCATGGGGGATGTCATCCTCCTTGGGGATTTCAATGCTCGTGCAAGGGATCGACAAATTCCGCTTTACAATAGGGCCAAGAATCCTTTGTCGCCAAGAGTTTGACCTAATCTTAGTAGATCTTCACAAGACATCAAATGATGCATTGGGACTTCTTTCACCATACGGTAGGCACCTTATGCACCTTGTTGAGTCCCATGAGATGTTAATTTTGAAGGGCATGCCTTTCTTCTCGGCTTACAATACTTCCACTTGTTTTCCCCATAGTGGGGGAGCTATTGTTGTTGACTATGTTGTGGCCAACCAAGGCTCGACCTCGTGTATCTGCCAATTCTTGGTTATCTTGATCCCTTTAGTAGACCATGCACTCCTCTCCTTTTTCCTCTAGGCCAACCCACACCCTCTTCCTACCCTACCCTCCCATGCCCCCCTTGAACCACCATCTTATTTGATGGCAAGGAACTAGATGCCTACTCTTCCGACCTTTGCTAGCTTCTCCCTCCTCTTTACAGTTTTTCATATCTTGAGTCGACCTCTTCCAAATATGATATGCTCTCTTTAGTTATTTGGGTTATGATCCTCAATCCCTATTCCCATGTCACCAAATATCCCTCCTCGTCTCTCAATTCTACATCATGCCCTATGAATTGTTGGTCTGACAAGGATGCAAAATCCATCAGAGGGAGCTTCGCCATGCCCTTTTGCATAATCTTGCCTCTTAGCCCCAATAATGAAGATCCCATTGTTCCCTCATTCACCACAAGAAGATTATCTTCATTTTTTAGAACAAATATCAATTATGCACGACCCTTCCTCATTCTCCCAAATCCTTTTGGCGTACTTTTTTTCCCGCTACTCATTCCTCCCTACAAACCTTGATCCCCAATCCCTTTTCACCCATACGATTACACTTTACGATGTCCTTAACCAATGTCATGTTGTTGTCAACTCACCCCATCCTCATGCCACTTGTTTTTCTATATAGATATCCAACATGCAGTGTGAGAGTTGAACACCAGTAAAGAAACCAATGAGGAGGGATTCTAGGTGGAATTTTTCAAACACGATATACATTCTCTTATAGATTACATTGCTTATTTATTTAACCATGTTGTTTGTTTGGGATTCTCATAGGCCTAGTCCCATCATACTTTTCACCTGATACACAAATCGAGTTCTAGTACCAATTTGAACAATTATAGGATGATCATGGTGGGACACACTTTCTCCAAGCTTGATGCTATCACCCTTCATCTGCAACTATCAGAGGAGCTTGAGAGACGTCGCTTGAGGGCCAAAGGGAAAGCATGTTTCCGTCTTAAGCATTATATTGACCATATTCTCACCCTTAGAGCCATCATTGAGGAGGTGAGACATTGCTATTCAAAAGTCTTTTCCTGCTTTATAGAATTTCGTAAAGCTTTTGACTCATTTAAGAGAGGCCCCTTTTCAACATCTTTGAGATATTGGCATATCAAAGACCTTCATCATTGCCATCATTTGCCTTTATGAGCCTGCCCTTGGTTGCCTCGGTGCAACACACAGATTATCTAATTTTATTTAGAGCACCATTGGGGTGAAGCAAGGGTGCCCTTTCTCCCCAACCTTATTTGGGATTTATATTTATGAGCTAGTGTCCTTCCTACATGATCATATTTATCCCAACGTTGGTTGTCTTCTTCATCAGGTCTTGATCTCCATCCTTCTCCTCGTAGATGAGGTGATCCTCTTGGCCACTACCTCGGAGGGTTTGCGGAGATAGTTGGATGCCCTATCCAGATTTTGTGATCTTCGATACTTGTTGGTCAATCTAAGTAAAACCAAGGTGATGATCTTCAAGTGCTGGAAGAATCTCCTTACAAACTTCCATTTCACTTCTTGGGGAGAGGAGGTCGAAATCACAAAAAATTATACATACTTGGGAATGCAGTTTTTAGGGCCCAAGTTTGGGTTGAGGAAGGCACTCTAACCTTATATCAATAAGGGGTATAGGTTCCTTGTTCTCCTTCGACGACAATGTTTCTTGAACCACTTCCACAACATATCATCCAAGATGGATCTCATGGACTTTGGCCCACAATTCTTGATGGTTTTGAGGTGTGGGGGCCTAGCTTGCTTGAATCAGATTGGGCCAAGATAGAGAGAGTGTACAGACACTCATACTTTGTCGTATCATCAGGAGCAAAAGCACATTTCCCCACACCATTGTTTGTGGCCCACCCTTTCCAGCTCGAGACCATTTTTAGATTAGTCTTGTTTTTGCATCATATCCAATGTTTTGCCTACCTTGTAGCCTGTAGGGATTGTTATCCGTACCTTGCTTATTACTCCTTTGAGGCCATGGCCTTCAATAGAGCTACTAGACAGGTTCATGGTCATTGGTTTTCAGAGGTTTCAGGTCTTCTTTGGTTAGTTGCCATCTTGATAAATTGCCACCCTCCTTTAAGGTATTCATTGTATTCTTTGGGTGCCCTTGGACATCTCGTGCCGAATAAGCAAGAGATGAATGAGATTATTAGAGATGACATCTACAAGCAATATATCTAGGTCACTTGGTTCAACTCACCAAGGGACTTGAAGCCTAAGATGGTCTTCTATGTAGGGCACTTCTTGGAGATGAGAGACAACCTCATTGTTTGACCCCTTACATTCTATGGCATTGGATGCATGTGCTCAGGTTCCCTTTGGGCTAGATTCTAGTGGGTTCACATAGGCTTCAGGGAGAGGCCAATCATCAGATTCCACAGGAGGACAAGATTTGCTGGGTATGTCATATGGAGGGGACCGAGACGATGGAGCACTGTATTTTTTGCTGTCCTATCTACTAGGATGTATGAGGATGGTTCTACTACCTCTTTAGGGAGTCTCAAAACTCTACCTCAATCTTTTTCTGGTACCTAGATTAGTGCTTCTTAGTCTTGTTTATGAGGGAGGCATTGGGTCTTTGATCTTCCACACTTAGGCCACCCCCCCAGTCGGGCACTACTTGGACGATTACATCCTTTTTCTAGTGCTCCTAATAGTTAGGGGGCACCAATGGGCAGGCAGACAACAACACAATTCCAGTAGGGTTTAGATCCATGAGACCTTGGGGGGCCTCCTGCCCTCCACTAGTAAAACTCATGCAGAGTTCGTTACTTAGATTTGGGACAATTGTTGCCCTTTCAACAGGCAGTTCACCGGTTCTAGACAACAACAATAGGCCCCTCCCCTTGAGATGATGAGACACACCATGGACCAACTTTTCTCCTAGCTCTTCTAGACAACCTTCTATCATGAGTTTTTTCTCTTAGGCCTTAGATGTTAGGAGTGACACATTTACAGAGGTTGATGACCCATAGGAGAGCAAAATTTCCTTCTCCTCTTCGTGCGACAGGTCCAAGGTGCTTGAGGCTTGTTCTCTTCCCATTGTACTGTCCTTTGAGGCATCCCTCCAGGGAGTTTTGACCTTTTTGGGTTTTTGGACCTTAGTAGTCCATGTATCACTCTAGGTTTACTAGCAACACTTTCTTTCCTATATATTTGAGTTTAGATATTAGATTATATCTGCTTTTGGTCTTTACATAGGAGTGGCCCTTGTGCTGCTATAGTATAGGAGTGGCCCTTGTGCTGCTATAGTGTATTGACACTATTGTTCTTAGTAGTTCCATTGATCTATTTGTGGTCACTTGTTAAATATTAATAAAATTATCTTTTCTTATCTTCGGTTCGATTAAGTTACTGAGCTCATCTTTGCCTCAACCATTACCTTATTGAGCTCTTGTTCAAGTTCTTGTGAGGAATAAAACTTAGCAATATCAAAAGCCCTCCCCCCCTTTCTCTAAAGTGTTTTAGTTTAAGGCTCATACTTTTCACCTGAGTTTGAAAAGAGCCTTTTAAGTCTTTAGAGTTCAAATGTTTTGCTATTGGGTTAATTTGATGGAAAAAAATCGCCTTCTTTGAATTATGCACAATTTTGATGCTAGGTGCTTCTAGGCTTGTTTACCACCTATTTCGACTAGGGGTCAACGTCATGTATCATGAAGCTATGTACCTCATGGTGCAACATATTTTGAAGAATTATGGCTTAGCAGGGCAATTCTGCCTCCAACACGGCTTTCCATGTAATTAGAATGTTCGCTCCCCTACATGGGATAATAATGTAATGGGTCAGCATGAGTCATTTTTTTTAGTTAGTTGCCTAGGACTTTATCATTAGGGAAGTCCTTTCATCGAGTGTTTTCTTTCCTCAGGTAATTAATCTTGCTTAACAACAATTTTAATTATCCTTGAGTTTTTCACTTACAAAGTCCTCCAAAGTGGTGAAAGACGTTCTAATGATCGAGCCCAAGGGGTGACTAAGGTTTAGGAATGTTGTAAATGACCATGCTAGACATCTCCTAGAGTCTTGCGAAATTTCGTTAAGTTTTGATAGTTTTTTATTTAATTATTAAAATTTTCCATTAATTGGAAATTTTAATTATTTTTGATGTAAAATGTAAAAATTTGGTCCTTGTGGATTTTGTGTAGGGGTGTGAGTACTCAAATCAAATGGCAGATGACCCCCTACACCCTTGGACCAAGTTTCAACTCAATTGGACAAGTTTTGCTAGGTCATTGTCCACGAGGAGTCCAAGTCAGTTAAAAGTCAGTAAATAATTGGCTAAATTAAAAAAACCAAAAATTGTCAAAATGTCTAAAGTCATGAGAGAGAGTGGGGAAATGATTCCTAATGTTTTTCCTAAGTTGGAAAAGTGATTTTCCACTTAAAAGACTCCCCCATGCCAAGCCAATAACCAAAAGTGAGTCTCCCTAGTGAAAAGTGCACCCCCCTTTCTCATGAACTTAGGGAAAAGTAAAAAATTAAAGTGAAAAAATGCCTAAAACCCTAATTTCGCCCTTCCTATAGCTTAACCTCATGTTTGACAAGTCAAAAGGTGTTTTCCCCCTTCACATCTCACCCCTCAAACCCTAACTCACTACCAAAACCCTAAAAGTGTCTCTTCCTTGACTTTGTCTATCTCTCTGGGATGTGTGACATTTGTAATTCATCCAAGAAGGGTTTCTCTTCTCTCCCTCGTATAAAAGAAATGCCCCCCTCCTCATTTTAACATGATTCCTCACAACAACTCTACTATGCCAAAATCTCTCCCATCTCTTTCTCATTCTCTCCCATTTTCTCTCATGATTCTTGGTGCCATTGAAAAAATCTTCTCTTATGTAATAAAATAGAYGCTTTGGAGGATTTCTTGTGTCTCTTGGAGTATTCTTAGAGCYATTGTTTGTTGTTTATGAGGTAGTATTGCTGCAATCTATTTCTTTTGCATTTCCTTGCTTGCATTTTACTTGAAGACCCAAACAAAGTATTTTGTTTGGGATAAATTAGTAGTAGTTTTACTATTAGTTTTTGTGAGTTGTTTCTAATTAATTTGGAAAGTATTTTGCAAGTTGTTAAATCACTCTCACCTTCTTTTGTATTTTGTAGCAAAGGATTTACAAAAAWTTGCATGTTACCAAAGGCTTTGAGGGGTGGATTTCAGATCTGGAAATCCATCTTTTTCAACCATCCAAAGCTTTTCTATTATCTGTTTTTATTTTCAGCCACTTATCTATCAGTTTTAGCTTTATTTCCATAAAAATCTACAATCTAATCTCTCTTTTTATGTTCATAAWTTTTTGTTTATTTATTTCTGTTCATTGTGATAATATGAAATAATCTTTTCCAAGTCATTTTAGCAATTTCCAACAAGAATATCTTGCTGTTTTTTGCAGGTTTTTGCAGGTTAGAAGAGGATTTGTGCATCTTTTTGGCCCTAAGACACTTAAGGAGACATCCAAGGGTCTTGGTATCAAACCGTCTTCTTTACTTCACTTTCTAAACCACTGTTGAAAAAGTCGGCATTGAAAAAAAATTGGCGAGGGTCCAGAAAACATCGTTTCGGGAAAAGTCGGCAAAAAATTGGAAAACCACGACAAACATTAAAAAATACAAAATATGTTCATTTTTTTCAAAATTTTAAACATATAAAGCAACAACAACATCAGATAAACACATTGGCACATAAATATGGAGAAAGCAACAACAAACAAAAATGACAAAAAAAACTCAAAAAATCTGCTATATGAGGATGATTTTCACTAACTGGCCATGAATTTTATGAAAAAGTCCCGACTTTTTCAAATTAGAAAAAATTATTGGTCACGACTTTTATGAAAAAGTCCCGACTTYTTCAAATTAGAAAAAACTTTTATGAAAAGTCCCGACTTTTTCAAATTAGAAATAATCGCGATTTTTTTTAGCCGATTTTTCGGCAAGCAGAAAAAGTCGYGAAAAATCGCAGGCTTTTTCAACACTGTTCTAAACAATTGTAAGCAACCCAAGAGAGTCTCTTGGGTTTGCATTTCTCTTCACTTTAATTTCTTTTCTGTAAAGTGTAAATAATCTTTGTATTTTTGCCCACACCTTTCAAAGAGATTGGCTATGCCATCCATACAATATCGTGAAGGCTAGGTTTAGATTTAATTTTCTGCATTTCTTTTATTTACCCACCTTGGCCAAAACTGGTAGGCTTGTCCTCCATCTTGTGCCATTGTTGTGAGGTTATACTTTAATTTTTCAAGTCATTTAAATTATTTATTTTGTCTACACCTTACAAAGAGATTGGCCTAGTCATCCATGCAATATCGTGAAGGCTAGTCCAAATTTTAATTTGCTGCAAAGTAATCAAACTTGTGCCTCGTCTTTGCCCCGTATTCCCTCCCCTTGCCACTTTGTGGATCTTGGGTAACTAAGAAAGGGCAAAGGATTGAGAGGCTAGATTAATTAGGAACCAGATTAGTATTGCTTCTACCACCAAAAAGGGTGACTTGGGAGGCTACAAGGGGTTGAATTCGGGGACGACTTCACGGAACTAGGTGTCCTCCTTGCTTGAGAGCCCAAGTATTCCGGATTTGACCTGTGGAGCTAGGGAAGGACCTTGTTTGTCCTTCTTCTTGAGCACCCAACAATTCCTTTTGGTTGAGGAGATAACAATTTGGGGTAGTCACATAGTTTGGGTTTATATCTCTCACATTTTAATCCCTCTAATTCAAGAGAGACTTAAAGCCTATTAAAATCAACCAACTACATTCACAACATTGCACTTCAAGTTTAGCTATTTACTTTCAAAGCAATCTCACTTTTTCAAGTTGTGCAATTTTACATTTCAAGCAATTTACTTTCCATGTGATTTTAGCCAAAAAATCCTTTGAAGATATTAAAGTGGCATTGACCAAAGCCCCAGTGTTGGCCAGTCCTAATTTTGCAAAAGACTTTATATTGTTTTCTTTTGCCTCAGAGCACACCATTGCTGGTGTTTTGTTACAAAAAGATGAACATAATTTTGAGAGGCCTATAGCAGGACATTAAGGGATTCACCATTGAAGTATGATATCATGGAGAAGCAGGCATATGCACTGGTCAAGGCCCTAACGGAGTTTAGAGTTTATATCTTGCATTCTCATACCATTGGTTATGTGCCCAACAGTTCTGTGAAGGACATTTTAACTCAGCTCGATCCCGAGGGAAAAAGGGGCAAGTGGATAGCTGTGTTGTTGGAGTATGACCTTGAGGAGATCAAACCTACCAAGTTGATCAAGGGGCAGGGACTTGCAAAGCTGATGGCACAGACAAATTGTGAGCTCTTGGGAATTAATTTCATTGCTGATTTGTCAGCAGATTCAGAAGAAGGAAAGGTCCCTCAGGTATCTCAAAAATTCCTTGACTCCCCATGGTATGCTGACATTATTTATGTGTTGAGAAATTTGCAGGCTCCTCCTGAATTAAGCAAAGCCAAGGCCGGATTTTTGAAGCTAAAAGCATCAAAGTTCTGTATTGTAAATCAATCTCTGTATTGGAAGGATCTAGGAGGAATTTTACTGAGTTGTTTATTGGAGGAAGAAGTAGAAAAAACCATCAGATATTTTCATAAAGGTGATTGTGGAGGGCACCATTATTGGAAAACCACTGTACACAAGATATTGAGAGCTGGGTTCTATTGGCCTAGCATTTTTTCTGATGTTTACAAAGAAGTTTCAAGCTGTCATGAATGCTAAATTTTTGATGGAAAGAGAAAATTGCAGCCTTTGCCCCTGAAGCCTATCTCTGTTGAAGCACCTTTTAGACAATGGGGCCTTGATTTCATAGGAGAAATTCATTCACAGTCTTCAGCTCAACACAAGTGGATACTGACAGCCATAGATTATTTCACCAAGTGGATTGAAGCAGTTCCTACAAGGCAAGCCACATATACTGTTATCATTCAGTTTATGGAGAACAATATTTTGTCCAGGTTTGGTTGTCCAATCAAAATCATTACAGACAATGCAACAACATTTACAATATAACTCTTGGCCATTCCACATCTTATTACCCTCAAGGTAATGGGTTGGCTGAGTCATCCAATAAAAGTTTGACCAGAATTATCAAAAACTGATGCAAGACAACAAAAAGGTTTGGCACAAGAATCTTATCCATGCACTGTGGGCTGACATGATTACTACTAAAAGGTCTATTGCTACTTTACCCTTCCAGATTGTGTATGGCATGGAGGCGATTTTTCCTACTTCATTAGGATTGCCAGTGATGAGATTGCTACAGGAGCAAGATGCTGAACCAGATGCCACTTAGAGGAGGACAAATGAACTAATCAATGTTCAACAAACAAGAGAGAAAGCCTTCAACAACTCTCAATTACACCAAGACAGAATTAAAAAAGCTTTTGACAGGTATACTAAGGAGGATGATTTCAAAGTAGGGATTTTGGTGTTGAAATGGGATGCCAGAAATGAACATAGAGGAAAGCATGGGAAATTTGACCATMTGTGGCTGGGACCCTTCAAGATTGTGGCATACCATGGAAATAATGCTTATCTGCTACATGAACATAATGGAGATCTCGTTGGTGGAGGACCTGTGAATGGCAGGTTTCTCAAGCATTATCTCGCTCAAAGGAATTTTCACCCTTCAAGATTGTGGCATACCATGGAAATAATGCTTATCTGCTACAGGAACATAATGGAGATCTCGTTGGTGGAGGACCTGTGAATGGCAGGTTTCTCAAGCATTATCTCGCTTAAAGGAATTTTCACCCTTTCCATTCATTGTATATAACCATTTTTGTTTTTCAGTTGAAGCTATTGAAATAAAATCAACAGAAATTGAAGCCCGAAGCGAAGGCCCTAAGTTATGCTGAGTATAATTTGAGTTAGGTGAACGAAGTTCTGTGAATAAGATGTTGATCGATTTAGTTGCATGAGTAAAAAAAAAATCCAATGGGTAGTCACTTGGTCTGCCGTTCTTTGCTACCTCGCTAGGAGGATAACATCCCCAGTTGGAGCCGATGTTAGTCACCATTAAATTTTTTATGTGAAATCGAGATTTCAGGATCTGGCAAGGTGCTAAATCGGTTTGGAAGCCTAACAAACTAGAGAAGAGGATAAATACGACAGGAAACAACTAAATCTAGTGGGGCGCTAAGCTGATGGGACCCGATACATCACGAATCACAGACTCTCCAGATCGACGGTCGAGGACGATTTCGGGGGGAGAAACTGCACGGAGGTTAATTTCGGAAAGCAAGCCGAAATCTAAACCGTGGTTTTCGTTCGGGGCTACGTGGCGCCACCAGGTGCATTTCGGGGTGAAAAGCGGGTCGCCCCAAACCACTTCATCACACCCCCGAAATCCGGAAAAGTATAAAAGGGTGTTTTGTTGGTTATTTTATTATTTTTCGAACATTGAACCGTTTGAAACTTGGCGCGACCACCCTCGTTCAACTGCAGCTCAACAGTACGCCAATTGCACGCCATTTCCACTCATTTCCAGGTATTTTTCATCGYAGCCATGGATCCTATCGTAACTTCAGTAACAGAACAAGATCCCGTGACGAACAAAGAAGCCCTAATTGACCGAGATTCAAACGTCTTTGATACCGAAATCGCCATTTTGCCCATCTCTGTGTCCAGAAGCAACCTGTTCGATAATGTAGGAAAGCRTATACCATTCCTTGAAGTAGTCCAGGCCACCATAGTCCCTTATGTTGTCAGAATCGCTTTCCCCTTTCTCGAATTTATAGGTTGGTGCGCCGAACAGTGTTCGCATGAAGAAAGAGTCGTCGTGAACAAAAGAGGGTCCGGGGTCATGTGTAGGTTAGAAAGTCTGTCAATTCGAGAGTCCCTTTGTATACCCGAGTCTTTCTCTGCAATGTCCGAACC
Source organism: Picea mariana (assembly GCA_032191745.1). Lineage (NCBI taxonomy): Eukaryota > Viridiplantae > Streptophyta > Pinopsida > Pinales > Pinaceae > Picea > Picea mariana. Next base: position 66,902 of record JASDQU010244398.1, read on the forward strand.
TTTCAATGAAGAAAAGCTAATTAGGGTATACAAAGAATGTCCATCAGAGGTCCGAGATTTGTTTTTACAGACAATTGTCAAACCAGAACTTTTTTCAGAGAGTCTGTCTTTGCCAATGATTGTGAGTATAATGGTTATTGAAGTCCAATGGGTCTGTTCCCTGTTGAGTCAAATTCTAGGTCTAGATAATGACAAACATGTGGTCGAAGTCATGCTCGGTTTCTTGTTGACCTTTTTTCAGTCAGAGTCTGGTCTGTCAGTCTACATCAGTTTTGATCAATTCATAGCTGATAATATCCATAAACAACTAGTGAATTTTCGCTCTCTAAGGCATTTCATATACTACACTTACTTGCTGAAGATTTTCCTGGAAACCAATAAGAGAGAATTTCCTGAAGCAACCTTTATATCAATAGAATGTAAAAGGATTACGTTACTCATCTTCATCAACAAAGTCATGTCCATGGTTTACAGTTTGATTTTCAACACCATCATACCTAGAGTTTTGGATGACACGAGGAGTTATCTGCAGCCAAATCTAGAAAACAGAGTAGGGGACTGACTACTATTCATGCACTCAACAGTAATCAGGGTTTATGGTTGTCATGAATCCCCCTATATATTGCCTATTTTTCTGACCCCCAGAATCTTTGCCCTTGAATTCATCAGGCAGAGAATTATATTTGAGACAAAGCATTTCCTAAAGTTGCGCAAAGCCTCCAACCTCAAGTTCCCTTTTATCATTGGCCCTTTCATTGTCAAAACTAGATCTTGTTTATCTCAGATTCAAGCAAAACTCAAAGACTTTGGTTTTGCACAGCTACAGGGGATAAGATATGATCCACACCAAATCATATCCAAGAGAAGATTGATGAACAAACAGGCCCCTTATGAGCATGAACATATTGAGGGTTTTGATAAACTAGCAAACCTAGAAGTCTGTGCTGATATGGAAGTGTTACAATTAGGGCAATAAAGCAGAACAAAAGTGTCTTTTAATTTTCAGTGACAAAAACAACTAGATCTTATATCTAGAAAACAAGTCTACACTACTTGAACAATGAAAACAAACATGTGTGCTCAGATCTAAAATAGTTTAGTTATTTAGTTAAAGAGCAGATCTAGAATAAACATTAGTTCTGATCTATAAGCTGGGATAAATCTCATACAGATCTACAGATCTAAACTCAAAAGAAACACAATCTGATCATGAGCAGCAAACCAAACTTCAGAAACAAAAATATGAACCAAACTCAGTAAACAGTCCAGATCTGATAACATTCAATGCTGATACATAAATCTAGATAGATCAAACAAAAACAACTCAAAGCAAAATTCAGATCTGATAATGTTACACTGAATAGATAACTTACCTTGCCGTGAAGTCTTACCTTTGAAGATGTCACAGCCACACACTAGAGATGCAAAACCATTTGTAATTATGCTCAGACAAAGTCCAGCTCATAGATCCACCATATGGGTTGGATCTCTTGTCAAGAGATAAATGAACTTTCTTGCCACCAAGGAGATAGGGCCACAAAGACTTCACACAGTCAAACCCTCACACAAACAGTAGGTTTAATCACTCAAACCCTCACACAGAACTTCTGTGGATAAAACCCTCACAAAAGGTAGCTTAAGGAAGGCCAAGGGCTCAAAGATAGAGGTCACGGTCTGAACATAACTACAGTCACCCCACAACAGAAGAGAAGGGGCCGCACCCACAGTTACTCCACAGCAGAAGAGAAGGGGCCGCATCCGCAGCAGACAGGAGGCCACACCTACAGTCACCACTCAACAGTAGACAAGGGGAGGGCCGCAACACTCAAGGCCAATACTCCAACAACAATAGACAAGGGCCGCAACAAAAACACAATAGTCCTCTAGGGTAGCCGCAGCTCAACAAAACCTTCAACAGTAGATGAAAGAGGGCCACAACAAAAGAGAGATGATCCGCTCACACTAGAGGCAAACAATACAACTAAGTTGTGAAGGGTGGGGGGGAGGGTTTATTTATAGTTTAGGCTAGGGTACAAATAATAGAAATTAAATTAAAATTTATTATTTAAAAATAACATGTTTAAATTAAATAATTTAAACATGGTATAATTAACATTTTAATTTAAACTTTATTTAACCCTTAAGACAAAAACAACATAAAACCCCAAACCAACACAAGCAAGGGTAAGGGAGGGTTTACAAGGTGGCAATACTTGTTCATTCATTTTCAAGGTGATCTTATTACTTTATTATCATTGCATATGGAACACATCCCTTATGTGGTCATGCCCACCTTCAAGGAGGGTTATGCACCAACAAAGTACCTGATCGAAGATCAAGTTGCCCCAAAACATTTCTGGGGTCTTATCCACCAAGGTACAAGACCAAGGATCAACCCATGCCCCAGGCATGGGTACCCTGGACCATGTCCAGGGGCCCTAGACATATCTAGGGGCTTTAACTGCTTGGTCCCAGACCAAGAACCCCAGTCATATACTGGGGGCCCTAACAAGGGTCTTTTGCCATGGCACTGACTGTTTGGTCCCAGAACAAGTACCCCAGGAGTGCACTGGGGGCCCTAGATCTCAGCTAGGGTTTTTGCCATCCTCCCGGAGAATGGATCTTGCAGCTGCTTTAAATTTAACACTCCTTCTCAGCAAGAGAGGCATTCTCAGCTACACCAAGCTTGTTGCGAAAGTATACAAACTTTGTCAAGGACAGTGGCTTGGTAAAAATATCTGTTGTCTGTTCTGCCGTCGGAACATACTGAATGCTGAGAACGTTCTTCTGAACCATGTTCCGGACATAGTGATATCTCATCTCAATGTGTTTCGATCTGTCGTGAAACACTAGGTTCTCTGTGAGCTTTATACAGCTCTGATTGTCATAGTGAATGAATGTGGGTTCAAGCTCTGAACTGAACAAGTCTGAGAGTAGCTTCCTGAGCCACACTGCTTCTCTGCTAGCATCACTAGCAGCAATGTATTTTGCTTCTGCAGTGATTTGGGCTACGGAGCCCTATTTCCTGCTGGACCAGGAAATCATTGCTGAACCCAAACTGAAGCAATATCCGAAAGTACTCTTCCAATCCACTGTACTGCCCATCCAATCTGAATCTGTAAAACCATGGAGCATTACACCTCCATTGGAGGTGTATCTGAGACCATAAGCTATAGTCCCCCGAACATATCTCAGAATATGTTTTACTGCAACCATATGTATATGCTTTGGTTCACACATGAACTGACTAAGAGCATTTACTGCATAACAAATGTCTGGTCTCGTATGTACGAGATACATCAAAGATCCAATGATTTGCCGATATAAAATGGGGTCTTCTGGATTTGAACCTGTAATTTGATCTTGTAGTTTCTTTAGGTTAGAGATCATTGGAGTTGTCATGGACTTGCAGTCCATCATGCCAAATTTGCGAAGTATATCAACTGCATATTTACCCTGTGAGAGAAAAATCTCTCCTGGTTTCTGCCAAACCTCCAAGCCCAAAAAATAGTGCATGAGCCCCAAGTCTTTC
>JASDQU010244398.1:72064-120555 GCA_032191745.1 Picea mariana
TTGAGGTGTCCAAGTCTCCTGTGCCAAAGCTCGCAGGGATTGATCGTCTCATGAACTAGAGCTTGAACAACCTGACCTGAAAGCTTATAAAGTCCACTCTCACGAGTTCCAATGGTTATAGCAGTACTTAAATCTTCATTTGAGGACCATAAGAGGGCCTTTCCTTTGGAGAAAGCTATTGAATAACCTTTACTTTCTAAAACTGGAACATAGATTAAATTTTTCTTTAGACCAGGTACATAAAGAATTTCATGAATGTGAAAGATATTACCTGAGTGAAACCGGAAAGAGGTAGAACCAAAACCTTTTATGTCATAGGTGCCATCATCACCTAGTTCAACCTTTGCCTTGAATTTCTTGTCTTGATAGTTTGCAAGGTTTTGTTTGAAGCCTATCATGTGTCTGGAAGCACCGCCGTCTATTAGCCAAATCTCCTCTGACTTGGTGATAGTGCCGGAAAGAGCAGAGATGAGATAATATTCCTTATGTGGTTCTTGCTCTTTGGTGGCAGCCTTGGTTTGTCTTCTTTGAGGCTCCTCTTGGGGTTTAGCCTCTTCAGTGGCAACTGAGGCTTGGAATCTTCCACTTCTTTTTTGCTGAGAGGGAGGACTCCTGCAGTCTTTTGCATAATGTCCTAGCTTATTGCATTTAAAACATTTAACTTTAGATAAATGAGGATTGAGATGAGATAGCTTACCTTGGGGTTTCTTACCTTTGCCTTTTGATTTAGGGAACTTCTTCCATTTCTTGGTCTTTGCTGCAAGTGCATGATCTTTCAGAATTGGATAGTCATTTTTGCTGTTTAGTCTTCCTTCTTCTTCTAATCAGTCATGCCACAATCTTTCAAAATTAGGTTGGGATTCTCTTCCATTCACGGATGCAAGAAAAACTCCCCAAACATCAAGAAGTCCATGAAAAGCTGTTTGAACAATTTCATCATCATCTACAGGAATTCCTATTGCAATAAGCTGATCTCTGGTTTGAACAATTTTGGAGAAGAAGGTGGCAACTGTATCATCGTTTCCCATTTTCAAAGTACGTAATTGTTTCTTCAAAATTCTTTTCTGAGTAGGTGCCTTCTTCTCATAGAGGTTTCCCAAAGCATCAAAACAATCTTCGACAGTCCTTAGATGACCTATGATGGGCGTCATGTTGTCCTTGATAGAATAAAAAATGATTCTTTTACCCTTGGTTTGTTTTCTTTTATATGCTTCCCTTGCTGTGTTTGTGGTAGGTTCTTCAATCTCCCTAGAGATAAAATCTTCTAGATCATTCTCTTCAAGAATGTTTATTATTCTGTATTTCCAAGCATTAAAGTTTGCAACCCCTACAAGTCTATCTTCAGCTTTAACTAATGAAGAAGCCATGCTTAGATCTGAGTTAGTTTAGATGACTGAAATCTGCAAAACAACCCTAACAAAGTGGATCTGTGTAGGCTCAAGATTAGATCCTTGAGCTCTCTTCACACCCTTAGCTCTGATACCATATTAGAATTAGGGCAGTAAAGCAAAACAAAAGTGTCTTTTAATTTTTCAGTGAGAAAAATAACTAGATCTTATATCCAGAAAACAAGTCTACACTACTTGAATAGAGAAAACAAACATGTGTGCTCAGATCTAAAATAGTTTAGTTATTTAGTTAAAGAGCAGATCTAGAATAAACATTAGTTCTGATCTATAAGCTGGGATAAATCTCATACAGATCTACAGATCTAAACTCAAAAGAAACACAATCTGATCATGAGCAACAAACCAAACTTCAGAGACAAAAATATGAACCAAACTCAGTAAACAGTCCAGATCTGATAACATTCAATGCTAATACATAAATCTAGATAGATCAAGCAAAAACAACTCAAAGCAAAATTCAGATCTGATAATGATACACTGAATAGATAACTTACCTTGCCTTGAAGTCTTACCTCTGAAGATGTCACAGGCCCCACACTAGAGATGCAAAACCATTTGTAATTATGCTCAGACAAAGTCCAGCTCATAGATCCACCATATAGGTTGGATCTCTTGCCAAGAGATAAGTGAACTTTCTTGCCACCAAGGAGATAGGGCCACAAAGACTTCACACAGTCAAACCCTCACACAAACAGTAGGTTTAATCACTCAAACCCTCACACAGAACTTCTGTGGATAAAACCCTCACAAAAGGTAGCTTAAGGAAGGCCAAGGGCTCAAAGATAGAGGTCACGGTCTGAATATAACTACAGTCACCCCACAACAGAAGAGAAGGGGCCGCACCCACAGTTACCCCACAGCAGAAGAGAAGGGGCTGCATCCACAACAGACAGGAGGCCGCACCTACAGTCACCACTCAACAGTAGACAAGGGGAGGGTTGCAACACTCAAGGCCAATACTCCAACAACAATAGACAAGGGCCGCAACAAAAACACAATAGTCCTCTAGGGTAGTTGCAGCTCAACAAAACCTTCAACAGTAGATGAAAGAGGGCCGCAGCAAAAGAGAGATGATTCGTTCACACTAGAGGCAAACAATACAAGTAAGTTGTGAAGGGTAGGGGGGGTTTATTTATAGTTTAGGGTAGGGTACAAATAATAGAAATTAAATCAAAATTTATTATTTAAAAATAACATGTTTAAATTAAATAATTTAAACATGGTATAATTAACATTTTAATTTAAACTTTATTTAATCCTTGAGACAAAAACAACATAAAACCCCAAACCAACACAAGCAAGGGTAAGGGAGGGTTTACAAGGTGGCAATACTTGTTCATTCATTTTCAAGGTGATCTTATTACTTTATCATCATTGCATATGGAACACATTCCTTATGTGGTCATGCCCACCTTCAAGGAGGGTTATGCACCAACAAAGTACCTGATCTAAGATCAAGTTGCCCCAGAACATTTCTAGGGTCTTATCCACCAAGGTACAAGACCAAGGATCAACCCATGCCCCAGGCATGGGTACCCTGGACCATGTCCAGGGGCCCTAGACATATCTAGGGGTTTTAACTGCTTGGTCCCAGACCAAGAACCCCAGTCATATACTGGGGGCCCTAACAAGGGTCTTTTGCCATGGCACTGACTGTTTGGTCCCAGACCAAGTACCCCAGGAGTGCACTGGGGGCCCTAGATCTTAGCTAGGGTCTTTGCCATCCTCCCGGAGAATGGCTCTTGCAGCTGCTTTAAATTTAACAGGAAGCAATCCTGCAACCAACTCAAACACAACAAGTGGATGAAACCCTACAACAAAGTTAAACACAACAAGCTCCTTAGAAACTTATTGCTAAAGTCCCCAAGATGAGTGTTTACAACAAAAGAAACAATTCAGAGGCCATGGGCACCCGTGATTAGCAGACTGCTCCTAAGAAGATGAAGATTTCACAGTCTCCACAAATAGTGGATTTAGAGGAGGAAGAGCCTAGAGAACAAGTAAATCTGAATATGGTGGAAAGTGGTACCAACACTGTAGAGGTTGAAAAGGAAAGCAAACTCCAAAGTGAAAGCAGCTCAAGAACTTTTAGCAGCAAGAAATACATCTTTGATAAAACATCTGAGGCAGTTTATCAATCTAGAGAAGATTTGGCAAAACAGTATGCTCAGAAGGGAAACATAGCTCTGGGTGAGATGAGGGATTTAGTGGAAAAGATTTCTCAACATAAATCTTCTCTGTTCACAGTAAGGGATGTTGAGAAAAACACCTTCAACATTGCAGTTGTTGATGAAGACAAAGTCTTTGAGATAAAGATGTAAGGGATGTTGAGAAAAGCACCTTTAACATTGCAGTTGCTGATGAAGACAAAGTCTTTGAGATAAAGATAAGGCATGACAACATCAGTGCTCCAGACAAGGTTAAATTCCATAAAAATACTAGTGATATGTTGTAAGCTGATTACCTGAGTTTAAGCTTGAAGAATTCAAAGCTGTCATCTTATGTAATGAAATTGGAAGGGCAGTTGAGGCAAGAGAAAGCATCTAGCAGAGCTTGGCACACTCAGGTCAAGAGATTGGAATCTGAAGGTCCCCAAGGGGTGAAATCCTCATTGGATCAAAAAGACAAATTAATTCAAAGCTTGAAAAAGAAATTGAAAATGTCTGCCACAAAGCATCCACAAACAACATAATTGGTTGCTTTAGAACAAGAAAATGAAACACTTTGTCAAGAGGCATTGGACTACAAGGCTAGGGCGTTGCAGCTAGAACGAGAAAAGTTGAAGTGGTCACAGGAGCAGACATAGTTGTTAAACAGAGCTGTAGTTGTACCTCCTGCTGCAGAAGTTGGGCCAAACACTGAAGGACTTGTCCAGGCTATGTCACAAGTTAGCCTGAAAGAAGGAGAAATCAAAGGATTAAAAGGGAGCATAGAGAAATTGAAGCAGGAGATGCAAGCAAAGGATGAAAGAGTGGCTCAATGTCAAAAGGAAAATGAAGTCCTACAGGAAAGGATAGCTAAGTTGAAGATAAGATTAAGAGGCAAAGGCCTGTTGCAGGGGGCCAAACATATCATTTGGGACTCTATAGCTGCTGAAGCTGCCAAGTTTAGAGTGTATTTAAACTTCATAAATGATAAAGACAACATAGTCATCACAGCCAGAAGCAGGTGCACTGTTGTGAATGAGACTTTAGCAAAGAAGCCATCAGAATGGTTTCAAAACGCCATAAATCTACTTAACTCCATTCCTACCGCAGAACTTCAGGCTATTGGAGTTAAAGACATAACTACATTGATTATTTGGGTGAGGAGGGTTATTGGTAAACATAACCTGTTGAAATCAGTCCAGACCAAGGCAACACAGATGGAGCAAAGTGTGCAGGAGTTCAAAGATTTGTTTGAAGAATTGTTTATCAAAGGCCTCCCACCATTTTGGGATGGTAAGGGAAAATTGTATGATTAGGAAGAATACAATACTCTCCTCACTCAGTGCAGAATGGATCACTCCAAGTTCGAAACCCTGGAGGAAAATCTGAAAGGAGCTACATTAGTTGAACATTTGATTATAGACTTTGAGATTTTGAACCAGTTCAAAGCAGTTAAAATTGGACTACCAGTCATGTCATATGCTTCCTGCATTGACCTGGAGATCCTAATCAAAGAAATGATAGATTATGATATCCCTTCTGACTTGCAATGGAAGGAGATAGTACGGTTGGGTAAGACAAAGTGCAATTTTCCAGGGTCCAGTAGGTGATGTCCAGATGTCACTGAAGATGGTAGATCAGATGGCAGACCAAGGCATAAGTGCAAGGGCACGATTGTAGCTATTCGAAACTTGAATGTAATTTTCTGAAGCTGAATTGAATACACATGCAAAAGTATTGAAGTTTCCATGAAAAGATTCTAATGGTGGTGATCTGAGTTTTGTCTCCACTCTTTGTATGTATTTCCTGTATTTCTGATTTCATTTTCACTGGGTTAAATTGGATAGTCAAAGGCCCATAATTCATCTTGTGATGCTCTCGGCTGAAGTAATTTAAACTGTGTTAAGTTCTTCCTAACTAATTCAGAATTCATTTATTTAATGCTCTAATGCAGTTATATGTTTTCTTTTCTTCCTACACTCTGCAAATTTACAAATTATAACTCATATTTATCGCCTCATTTAGCCTTTATCCTCTGGAGAGTTCTACCGACCAGTTAGTGCTTCCATTCATTTCATAATTTTAACTCCATAGCCCTAAGTGTCCCTCCCATTACTTGCCAGCAAAATTATAAAACCCCCCCAAAACAACAAAACCTAGCCATTGAATTGTGAAAGAAAACCCATTATTAAAGACCAAGTGACATGAGAGAGCCCTCTCTGAGCTCAACAGGCTAGTACCTAGCTCTAAAATTGGTTTGTAGGTTACCTTTGTCGTTTGTTTATCAACCGAGCAAATTTACAGAGTGCTAACACACGACACTATGTGTCCTCCTTGCTTGAGCGCCCAAGCATTCCGGATTTGATCTGTGGAGCTAGGGAAGGACCTTGTTTGTCCTTCTTCTTGAGCATCTAACAATTCCTTTTGGTTGTGGGGATAACAATTTGGGGTAGTCACATAGTTTGGGCTTGTATCTCTCACACTTTAATCCCCCTAATTCAAGAGAGACTTAAAGCCTATTAAAATCAATCAACTACATTCACAACATTGCACTTCAAGTTTAGCTATTTACTTTCAAAGCAATCTCACTTTTTCAAGTTGTGCAATTTACATTTCAAGCAATTTACTTTCCATGTGATTTGACTTTCCAAGCAATCTCATGTTCTAAGTTACTTTCTTTCATTGTGAATATTTACATGTATTAGAGATTCTTTATTTTTGGTTGTAAGCATTCTTTGTTCATTTGGAAATAATTATCTAAGGCTAATAGTCATTTCACTATCGAATTCATCGTGTAGATATTTCATTTCTTATTCCATGTTGTAGATATATATTTAATTGCTCATCTCAATAAGTAAACTTTGGGTATATTTTAGGCACTGGTCTCTTTTATTGTATTGTAAAGAAAAAGTTTGCGTGTCATTCAAAATTGCATTTGCATTGTTTGCTTGTCATTGGGTTGGGTCTCCCTAATAAAAAACAAAATTAACTCCGAGATCATTAATCAAAACTTAACATAGTTAAGTAGGGTCTACCCCCCTTGGCTTCCCTAGGAGTGAGCCTAGATGGAAGAGGTCTAGATCGAGGTGACAGTGGGTCTAGACTTAGGCTTTTGCCTCTAAGGACACACCAAGTGGGTTGGAGACTTCTCTACGCTTGTATGTGTGTATAAGGACGACAACAAGGCTTAGTCAGGTATTCAGGATTCAGATAGCCTTACTTCCATAAAATAAACAAGCCCAGGAGTTCAGAGTACAGAAACTAAAGTGGGTCCTACTAGCTTTACTCTTTGGATAGTTGGGATCTTGAAACCCCTCATGCACCTACCAACAACCAAGATCCAAAAGTTGGAAGGTCATTGAAGCTTAAAGTGGGTCCCTAGTACTTACGACTTCTCCCTTCAAGAAGCTCTTCCATACTCTTGGCACTATCATTAAGGGTTGAAAACCTGAAGTGGGGTCCACCTTACTTTGAGGCTTCTAGACTTTGAGGTTGCGTAATAGGATAAAATAAAAAGATAATAAGATAAGATAAGATAATTTTATTAATGTCCAGCTACTGACCACAAATAGGTCAAAGGGACTGCTAAGTACAACGGTAATGAATACAAAGTGGGAGTGCAAAGACCACTCCTATAAAAGCATATAAAAGCAAGGTAAAAGCAGATCTAGAAATATGCTATGATAGATACAATCTCTAGTCTAAGACCATGAGATGGGAACCTACAATTTCTGCTGAGAGTTGAACAACAACAACAAAATCTCCAATAAGGGAGAGGGGGATGTTGTCTCGCTTGAATGGGGCTGAACAACAAACCCCAATGCTCTCTCTCCTAACATCTTAGGCTGAAGACCTAGAGCCTCGATGATATGAAGTGGGGCCCTTTGCATTTTGGATCATCAGGCATTTGGGGCCAAGGGTAAAACATTTTCCATTGGGGGGTCTTGCTATCATAATTTCCAAATAGGTCTTGCCTGTACTTTGAGGTCCTATGTAGCAACATATCATCTCATACCTTTCTTATACCCGGAACACTAAAGTAGGTTCCACTCACTAAGGGTTTGGATATTGGAACGTCAGTGTCCAAGATAACCAAGATTCCATCTCAAGTGAGCAGGTCCAAGCAATGAAGAGGTGCCATGTGTCCATTAGTGGGCCACCCCATGACTAATCATGTCCTTGTCATTTTCTTCGCATATAGATCTGATGTAGATATTCATCGCTATCCGCGAAGCTTGTTCACACAATGATTCTAAGGTTGATTCAAGTTGATAAGACATAGTGGTATGGATAATAGCCTTGCAATCATGCCATTGTTTGCTCGGAGAGAAATGTCAAATGTACACAACGACTAAATATATGGTTGTTTGGGTTGTATGGTCATAAGGGTTCAACCATGCATTATTAATTCATTGCAGAAGGTTGAACCAATGGCCTTCTGGAGTAGCAAGTACATTGAGACAGGATCTTTGTTCCCTGTCTTTCAATGATATTCTGTTTCATCTCATTCATTCATTTCTGCAATCTTTATCTTCCTTATGTGGTGGATGTTATTTATAATTGTATATGAGCTCTCTTTTTCTAAAACAATGAGCATAGTATTCTATTCTACTCATAAAGGCTAAAATTCAAGGGCATAAATTCAGAAATCTTCAAAGCACACCTGAAAACAACTCCTCAAGTGGAGGAAAACCCTTAAGCTTTCTTTCATCTCTTACTCTCATGTTGTGCATTATGGGCTGGAGTTACATTCTCTAAAATCTATTCACAAAAACAATTACCAGAACTTTTTCCTCCAAATTGCAGTTACTGCTTGCCTTCGCCTTTAAATTTTTAAACAAAGGCACTGATGCTTCACCACCCCCAAATTGTTTTCACTATTTCTCCTTCAACAAAACATAATTTGAAAATTGTTAAAAAAATAATTGTAGTGGGTAGCCCATGAAAGTGTGGTCTAGCGGCAAGCAACAAGGTAATTGGGCTTGTATAAATGCATAGACACAGGTTCAGAGCCCTCTGAGTGGGTGTGGACGAGGTCAGGTGCAAGTCTTGGGTGATTTTGACAGCATAGATACACCCCTCATAGTGCAGCAGCTTAGCCAAAAGGATTCTATAAGAAGTATTTCCAAAAACAATTGTAGTGGATTCAGAGGCGATATTTAATATTTCCAGGAAATGCTCAAAGGATTGAGGCAAACTAGCCAGGGCAATTGCAAGCATATTCTCTTTATCAACCTCTTTTCTACTAGCAGTCAGCTGCCAAACTGATCTTTCCCATCCTTTAACGTTAATGGGGGATAAAAAATGGAATCTCCCTCTGATAACTTCATTGAAAAGAGAAAATATTTAAAGTGCAAAGCCCTTCCCTATCTGAAGTTTCATAAAACCATAACAGACTTTTCACAAATCACATGCATTTGTCGCATTTTGTAGCCGTGGAATCAAAATGGCAGTGTTATTGCACAAGTTGTAGTTTGGGCAAAGCCCGACCCAACTACCAAATGGCGACAACTTAGAGAACACCTACCCACTGTCACCTTAGGCAGGTATTCCTGTCACTTTAGAGATGAGAGAATCACCTCAAGGGGGGAATCCCTGTGACCCTGGGGGAAATGAGACGGAAAGTGAAGAAATGAAGGAAGGTCCCCCTAATGGTCAAGATAGAGAATGTAGAAAGGCTTGAGAAAGAGTCTAAGGGGTAGCTAAAAGTTGGCAAGAGATAAGAGCACCTACAAAGAGTGATTGTACCTGCCCGAGACACAAGAACAAGCCAAATATATATGTATAGTGTTAGGTGGACAAGCAAGTTAAGCTTGCTGTCCCTAATTGCAGCAGTAAAAACATATATATATCAGCAAGAAAATAAGTTTTAAAGCTACTAAACAATTTCTAAAAGTTCAACAAATGATGCAAAAGATAAGCTAGATAAACACTAGTAATACTCAAGAATGAAAGCACAAGACTTTAGCAATGAAACAAGGCTGTAATAAAAGGTTTTTGCAGAGATATTTTGCAGCCTTATGGCTGTAGCAAACAAGTTGTTACAACAGTAAATCCAACCAACAAAACGTACAAAGAGTCCACCCAAAATATGCGCTAGGCCTAGTAGATTATCTTGACAAACTTTAAGCAAATTTTGATGGTTGAAAAACAAGTTATAAGTGAGGAAAGAGAGCTTTTGCTGCAGTCCTAATGGCTGTAGCTTTTAATTAGCTATAACTCTAAGAATACTAGGTCAATCAAGATGCCTTAGTGGCCTTGACAAGCCCTTAGCATGCAGAAAATTATCCAATTGAAACAAGATTAGTATCTCATAAAATCACGTTTATCGAGGCAAATTATTTATTTCTCCAATGCAAAAAGAATAAGATTAGTGCCTTTATAATTGGGTGAATGGGGCCTTTAAGACACAAGTTGGATCAACAAGATACCTAGGGGTGTACATCCTCTCACTCCCTAGGGTATGCCAACCAACTTAGGGTAAATCTAGGAGGGTGTACACACTTGTACTTCTCCTAGCAACCCTTGTTCAAGAATGACTTATAACTTTAACAAGAAGATGAAGCATAAATGGTGGGTGTATCCAACATACTCCTCCTAGGGTTTCCACTTCAAATAACCAAGAGTGAGCAAGAAAGAACTAACATATGCAGATTTTTCCTTACCAATTCCAAGAAAAGAGATATCAAACCCTAGTTCACCATGCAAATTATCATCCAAGAGCCAAAGAGTAAGCCTTCAAGAGGTGTGCATCACTTCACTTCATTCGTTCACCAAGAACTAACACCATAAACCATTTGCAAGAGAGAGAGAGATACCAAAAATGCACAAGTATAGCGAAAATTTCAGCCATAGAGTCTTCTCATAATGGGAGAGTTATGTCAAAATGATTTTAGTTTGATCTCTATTTATACAAAAAGTCTTAGACATAGATTGTCCACTTAGGTTACGGTAAACACAAAGTAAGGGGACAACAAACCCCTACTTCGCCCCTTTACGAAAATAATACTAAACAATTCATACTTTGCACATAAAATGAAACCCTAAGTAAGACGTCACCCCTCTAGGGGGACGTTTTGACACTTTTCCAAGTCGTTGGAGAAGAAAGTGGAGGTCGTTGGGGCTTCTTGAGCCTCCTCTTCATGCACCGAGGTCTCTCCATTCCTCCTCCGGTCAAATCATGCCAACTGTCAATGGGCAACAACTCCGTCACCACCAAACCCTAGCCCTAGGTGATGTCAAGCCTCCAAAAGTGAAGTTTTTCCCCTTCTAGGCAAGTCGTTTGGGCAATAGGGGCTAGGTAAGGTCATCCGTGATGTCTTCTAGGCCTCCAAAGGCACGTCTTCGTCCTCCGGCATGCGGGCCCTAGGCATTCAACCTGTGGGCTTCTTGCCCCATGGAAGCCCAAGTTAGGCTTGTTCTCCCAAAACTGGCCACCAAGCAAGGTCCTGCAAACCAAATGGGTATGCCCTCCAAGGCTCTCAAGTCAAAATATCATGGCAAGTGAAAACCACATCTAATAAATAAGGCACCTAAAAATGTGCATCAAAACTACTTCGTCAAATTAAACAAATGCTCAAAGACCCTATACAATTGACCAAGTTTAGGTATGGGAGGGGTGTCATAAAAGTCCTATTGGGTAGACCAAAACCCTCAAGTAGGGGATGCTCCCAAGGGTGCCCCTTCAAGGTCATGTAGTGGATGATGAGGTGGATAGGGGGTTAGACTTCATGGGTCAATGGGTTTCATGACATACAAGGGCTCGTATTGTCTCATCTATGGGTGCCTTTGTAGAGGGTGTGCTGCACCTTCGTTTTCAATGCAACCTTTTTCCAAGCCCATTTATTGCCTTTAATTCTTTTAGGATGTTTCCAGGTTGAAGCCAAGGTGGGGCTTCTACCTAAGAAATAAAAAATGTGCCCACCTCGACTCTACCCTGGTCACATGATACATCATGCTTCTCCAAGTTGGAAACATGTGTGGGGCTTCTACCTAAGCATTAAAAACAGTGCCCACACATGCCCTTACCTGGTTGGCATTTGTTATTAGTTATTCTTTCATGAGTCCCATCAATTTTTTATAAGAGTTGTTTCATTGTCCTCGGGATCCTTGGGTGAGCATCTAGAAGGTTAATGGTTTGGCATTTATCTTTTGCCAGCTACAAGCCTCTGGGCCTTCATCCCCTTCTTCCCATGAAATGAGGTACATGGCCTTCTTGGGTCACTAAAGCCAAAGGGCCTAGAAGAGGGCAATGTGATGGGAATGTGATGAGCGGAAAGTGATAAGTATGGTCGAGAAAGGTACAATGACCCCTCAAGGGACCCCTAGTTACACCCCTTTCCCAAAAGTTGGCCATTCACTAGGAAATCAATGACACTCACTAAGGTGAAATAGGGTCAAAAGCATAATGTCCAAGCAAATGTTCTATAATCAAAAGAAACTTTAATACAACATCTTTAAATGCCTCAAATATTAGGGTGATTACCTGCCACAATACCTGACTTGTACCGCATGGAGCAAGACACAAATGCTTTCCAAAAGCTAGCTGGTGTGGTGGATGCTCTGACGATGGATTCAACATGTGGTGATAGAGTGGGTTTTCGCATGTGCAAGTGGACACTGCTAGTCATGTGGTCTCTCGGCACTCCATGTCTGCAACCTAAGGGCCTCGAGACATCGCCTCCTTAGTTATCCCTATAAGTTGGGGATAACAGTCCACAACTGACAACTTAAATAGCATAAGTGCCTTTCGATTTTTTTCATCATAATCTGCTTGCTTGTTTGTAGTTGTTGGATCTCTCATAATCTTTTCCCTATCATCAACTCCACCAATTCTCTGTATTCAATGATACAATCATCTTGTGTTTCCAGACATTATAGTTCTGCCCATTCAGTTTTTGTGCATCTAGCAACTTGATGCTTTGTAAACTAGCCATATTTTATTTTTACAAACCCGAACTAAGCTCTTTCAACTCATGTATTTTTTATCTTACCCGTCTTCTCTCCCACTTGATAACCTTAATCCTGTCTACGTATCTCTCGAGTCCCAACACAATCCTTGTCTCCCCTGAATTGTCTCTCCTGAGGTATCTCTCCAAGACTGTCTTGTCTGTCCTGTGTTTTATCTTCTGCTTGTGTCACATGTCTGCACTCCAACAATTAGCAAATTGATGTCTACCCTACATTTGGTCTCTAGTGATAAATAACTGCAATATTTATTGTTTGGTTTTGAACCTTTGATAAACCCAACAACCATAATACTACATGGTTTGTCCCAGTTATGATTAACGCTACTGGTCTGTCATAGCTATTGTTCATGCCGATGGTCTAATTCCTCTATCTTCTACTAGCAATTATGACTAGTGATTATTCACGTTGCCCACATTTCACATGATTTTCAGCACAAAAACATTTGTTTCTCCAGAGCCTGATAGTAGTGCATCTCCTTGGACTCATGGTTTAACTCTTGACAAAACATAAAATTTTGACATCTCTCCCACACTGGCATCACTACCTCCATCCTTTTCGCCTCGAGGTCATTTTTCGCTTGATCTTTTTCCTTCATAGAATTAGATCTTTCAGAATCTCTACCATCGGGAGAGAATGATACCCCTACCTTGCTCTATGCTCCTCCGAGGCTCTTGCTTCGGACCCCCCCTTAGGTTGTGCACGTGGTTGGTACTCAAAGGCGTCTCGGCTTCTCCAGTCATTGACTATCTCCCTAGAGCACCTCCCCTTGTTCGGTTTCTCCCTTGATGCATCGCACCACCTCTTGCCGACTAGACATGTTCTGGACCAAGCTATTAGAGAGGACATCTACAGACTGTACATTCAGGTCACTTGGACCTTGCCTTCGACGAGCCTGGGCTCGAAGATGTCCTTCTACCTAGAGCACTTTTTGTAGTTACAGGATGACATCATCGTTTGCCCCCCTTATACACACAGACATTGGATGCACTCACTTAGGATCCCTTTAGGACAACTTCGGGTCGGATCTCATTGACTTCGGATTGAGACAAACCACCATATACCACGATCTGATAGTATTTGCTAGATGTGCCACTTACAGGAGCCAGAGACAGAGATGCATCTCTATACTATGAGATCAGAGGATGCTACCATTGTCTCTATAGGGATTCGGGGGTGTCATTCTCTGCTTTCTTTTGGCACCAGGACCAACGATGACTAGCCCTCTTTATCAGGGAGATCTTCAGCCATAGATCTCAGTTACTGCACACCACGCCTCGCCCTGTGATGACCAGGACAATCACATCATACTTTTCGGTTGACCCATTAGATTGGAGCAACAAATGGCAGGCAGAGTCTCAGAGTACATTGGACAGTAGATTGGTGAGACCTCGAGTCTCTCCTCAGTGTCCTCGTTGGGGAGACAGATCGTTATCATCGAGATCGGTTCGGAGGTGCCGAATTACACATCAGTCTATACACTCTCAGAGGGACTAGCTCCAGATAGATACAGGGCAGGGCACCTCCCATCTATCAAACCACCTCCTAGATTTAGACAGACTACTAGAGATCTATATAGTGTTTCTTCCTTTCGGCCTCGGATGCTAGGAGTATCCCTCGGTCCTACATCCCCCCCAGGATCATACAGCCGGATCCCTCGATAGGCCCTGAGGATTCCGACAGCGAGACAGTGCCCAGTTCGCCCCTAGCCATCAGATTCATGAGACCTTGACGGCCTCATCGTCGGATCTCTCTCTCAAGCCAGCTCTCTTTTTACAGATTTTTGAGCTGGGCATACTCACTTATATTTTGGATCACTGTACTTTAGGTTTCTTTCTTTATGTTATTTTCAACATTACCTAGGAGTTGCGTTTGCACTCCCACATTGTACTCATACTTGTTGTAGTTTTCTGTCCCATTGACCTACCTTTGTGGTCATTCGTTGGACATTGATAAAATTACTACCCTAAATTTTTGGAGTATGTCTTCTCTCCCAGCATCCATCTGCCTTGCTGACTCGGGTGTCTGTTTGCCTCCTAAATTTGTCGATTTTGTCTGCTCTCTCATGCAGTCTCACTTTCTGTCCCAGCGTTTCTCTTCCAGATATGTAAACGTAGCTTCTGATACCAAATAAGATTTTCAGCAAACAGAAGCAGAACAAATATGCAGAGTTTTCAGCAGAGCGAATAGTATATGATATTGTGATTATAAAAAATGATTGATGTACATTGTATGTCTTATGCAAGAGATAACCAACTGCCAACCTACCTCATTAACTCTAAGGCATCATCAATGAACTTTTATTACAATTCATATAAAATTATAATGTCTTTGTTATTAACCTAAGTCACTAGCTCTGATATTAAAATGTAAAGTACAGTTAAGGACATCAATATGACAATTATATTAATATTATGTTCTAATATTTTGTATAAGGGCATGCCCATACAAAGCAGGAAACATGAACTTTGGCAAATACTATAATCTTTGTTTGCTCTCAACTTATCGGCTTCCAAGTTCAATTGATCGCAGTGGACAGTACGTAACTGAAATTTAGTTTAGCAAGTCATTTGATGGAATACATTCTAATCATCAAAACAGTTAAAGAAGTATTTGAAGATGGTAGGACAGTCGAGTGGCACATGAAAACATTAGAGAGTTTTGTTCTAATTCAGTCTGTAAGTGTTAGATCTAATAGAACCTTGCAAATGTGGATGCAGCAATTTCCTGGACGGCCTTTCATACTGTGGTTGTAGCCCATTCATTTCACCGGGTGAGGAAAGAGGATGCACCGTACCTTGGGGGCTGTTCTGCTCCTAATTCTAGTAGATTGTTTTCACTGCAAGAGACAAAGTTGACATGGACTGGCAAACCAGCCATGTGGCCAGTCTATTTGCAAAAACATCAAAACCAAGCAAGGATATTTTGCAGTGGTCTGTTCTATAGTCCGGCTTGTACTTTGGTCCACAGTATTCTTTAGTTTTTTAATACAAATGTTTGTGTATGAAGGCAGTCCTGCCTAATCCCATTTTACTAGAGCAACAAACAAAATGCCTGATTTGGGTTAATATATAATTCCGAAGCATGATATTGTAAATCTGACATTTCCTGTGCTGTTAATTTTTGTTAATAAGATTTCTGGATGTGTAAGCTTCTTTTCATTGACCTCAATACTCTTTTGTGGTGGTGTATTTCTTGCAGCTGCTGTGTCTTCTGGTACAGTCTCATCATTAGAGAAAATAGATTTCAAAAAACTTCAGAATGGAAGGCAAGTGTACATGCTAATGTATTCCACAAATTTGCTTTGTTTGAGAGCTCAGTGGTTCTGGATGCATATTTTCTAAGAATATAACGAGATTGATTCTGTTTAAAACATCGAAACATTTCAGTTATATCATGCTGCCAGTCTCACTCTAATTAGTTTGTAATACCATGTCTCACTGGTTTTATGGGTACTGTGCATTTGGTGGCATCGGCTTATTTTTGTATGCATAAGAAGTGGAAACCCTTTAGAATATTCATTCCCCTTGAAGGTCTTGGTTATCATTTTCAGAAACCTTCTGGTATAGTGGCAGGGTATATATTCTCTTTACGCAGGATTTCATATTAGGCTCTACATATGGTGCTAACCATATGTGGTTGTGTATGGGAATGCATAAAGAATACTTGCATCAGGTTCAAAAGCTCCAGTTTCCTGACATCCAGTTTTCTATTTTTTATTTTTTGCATACAAAGACAGCAAGATCACACAGAGTTTCGGGATTCTGCTTGTTAATATTTTTATCTAAAAGCATGCATATAAAGGTTGTTTTAGTAATTTGAATTATCCCTTGCCAGGCTGATAAATGGTACCTTTCTGTGAGAAATTTTTTTTATTTTGCTAATCATTCCTACTTTTGATCTGTAATTGCTCAGTCTATGGCCAAGCTGATTCACCTACATGGACCTTAATTAATTTTGCAGAAATTAAAATGTCTATCTGTGTTTTTTTTCACTGTGCATTAATTCTCACTGTGTATTACTTGCAGACTGTAATTTAAATGAGGAAAACAGCACTGAAGAAATCAATCACATACACACAAATAACACAGATTTTACCCTGGAAACCCTGTTGGGAAAACCAGCAAGAAGTGGCCTTTGTTTATCTCGGTTTATGCTCAAGAATGATTCCAAATAGGGGCCATGCACTCTCAAATAGAGATTTTGTGTGTGATTTTGGCTGTGTTTTGCAGATCACAGTTTTTTTCTGAGACAATATTCGTTCCCATGGATAGGCTCATACACTCCTACTCGTCCTTTTGATCTTKGAACAGASTCGTTCCAATTCTTCAATCTTCTGCTTCTGTGCCATTAACTTCCCATGGTTCCAATTCCGAATGCCAATTCACCCCAACTTGTGACCTCTACGGGTCTCTTTATTACCTCCCTCAATTGGCCTCTTTCCCCTTGGAAGACCAAGGGACTATCCCCAAGAATCCGTTGTCAAGATCTCTGCCTCTTCCACCTTCCTCGCAGATGCCCCGAATGCTGCCAGTAAGACTCCCCAACGTATCTGCCCCCTGTAATGGATTTTAGGTGGTATGTTTCTTTCTTTGATGTTTCTTTTGCCAGCATGGATGCCACGTGGCATTTTCTAATTTGTCCAACTGTATGCGTGTTTCCATCCTGCATGGCCACATCGTCTGCTAGGTAAACCTCGAGTTTCTTTGTCTTGGTGTTCTTCTTCTCTCTTGCATGCGAAGGTAGAGGCTTCTTCTTGAATACGGAGGTTGGGCAAGTGGCTTGCTCTGCATGAACTTCCCTTACCCTTTGCAGAATGTGGAGTGTAGAGCACGGAGGTAAGCTTCATTCCTCTGCATGGGTCAAAGTTCTGCATTTTGGGCTGTGCCCAAACTTCCTCATGCCCAAAACTTTGTGTGCCCAACCTGTGCA
The DNA here is from genome assembly GCA_032191745.1 of Picea mariana. Classification (NCBI taxonomy): domain Eukaryota; kingdom Viridiplantae; phylum Streptophyta; class Pinopsida; order Pinales; family Pinaceae; genus Picea; species Picea mariana. Next base: position 89,520 of record JASDQU010244398.1, read on the forward strand.
TATTGGTGGCTCTACATTGATGGCATTGCTCTATATTAATGGGAGCACTCCATTCTTCTTCTCTGAGGGTGCTCAATCCCTTTGTTTGCTCCACATTACATTAGTCATTTCTTTCAATGCGGAGTGCAGAGGTAACATCTCTACTCCACACTCGTCCATCCCTCTGCATGCTCAAGACTCTGCCTTTCGAAGGATTTGAACTAAAACTTATGCCAAGGCATGGAAAAAAGTCTTTGGCGAAATTTATAAAAAAGATTTAACATGGGGTTGCGGCCATTAAGCCTGCAACTCAGGCACTAAACCCAAAACATAAAAGCCATTGCAAACAGACTATTTCTTTGTTAATGATCCATTTCAGATCAACTTTGATATAATATTATTACTATATTCTGGATTGAGTCAAAACTCTAGCTATATTGGTCCATCTGAAAGGCATTAGTCTTTTTGATTGCTTCTTTGACAGTAACTTATCTTTCCTTTTTAGATTATGATTACCATTGATGCAGATCATGAAAGAAGAGTAAGTTGTATTGATCATATTATAATTCCCTTACAAGCTCAGTTTTTCTAGTAAAGTTGTTACATCTTGTTGGAGCTTTGGCGTATGGTTATTGAGAGATCAACTTTGATATAATATTATTATTATATTCTAGATTGAATTGAAACTCTAGTTATATTGGTCCATCTGAAAGGCATTAGTCTTTTTGATTGCTTCTTTGACAGTAACTTTTCTTTCCTTTTTAGATTATGATTACCATTGATGCAGATCATGAAAGAAGAGTAAGTTGTATTGATCATATTATAATTCCCTTACAAGCTCAGTTTTTCTAGTAAAGTTGTTACATCTTGTTGGAGCTTTGGTGTACGGTTATTGAGTTTTGCTTGTTTTTGCTAACATTTGCTTGGTGTTTGTGAAAGTTATTAATCCTCTCAACTATTTGTTAATAATTCTTGGATAAGGAATAAACTACATTGGTGTTGTTGCAACCAAGGCCGTTTTTTTGAAGCATTTTGGCGTTAATTTGGCGTAGAGAATCAAAATTTGCCCAAGAAGAGATCTTATAGCAAGATTTGATAGTAGCAAAGCTCAATATATAGGCTAGGGTCATATTGACACAATGTTACATGGAGACGCATCCCCCAGGGTCTGGGGCTCGCTCCCCGTGCCCCTGGGACAGGGGTGAGCCCGGCGAAACGTTTCACCACATCCCCCTTTTTCCAAGCACAACAAATGTGTCGCTGGTGTGTGGGACATGTGTCACAAAAAGCGGGTGTGTGTCGCATGCATATAAAGGCTGTTTTAATAATTTGGATTATCCCTTGGCAGGCTGATAAATAATATCTTTCTGTGAGAAATACTTTTTATTTTGTTAATCATTCCTACTTTTGATCTGTAATTGCTCAGCCTATGGCTAAGGCGATTCACCAACATGGACCTTAATTAATTTTGCAGAAATTAAAATGTATTTCTCTGTTTGCTTGTTCAATGTGCATTAATTCTCACTGTGTATTACTTGCAGACCGTGATTTAAATGAGGAAAACAATGTGGAAGAAATCAATCACATACACACAAATAACACAACGATTTTACCTCGGAAACCCTATTGGGAAAATGAGAAAGAAATGGTCTATGTTTGTCTCTGTTTATGCTCAAGAATGATTCCAAATAGGGGCTATGCACTCTCAAATAGAAATTTTGTGTATGATTTTTGCCGCGTTTTGCAGATTGCAGTTTGTCTCTGAGACAATCTTCACTCCCATCGATAGGCTCATACACTCCCACTCATCCTCTCGATCTTGGAACAGATTTCTAGTTTTGATTCTTCAATCTTTTGCTTCTGTGCCATTAACTTCCCATGCTTCCAACTCCCAATTCCAATTCACCCTCAACTTGCAACCTCTAGATGTCTCTTTATTACCTCCCTCGATCGGCCTCTTTCTCTGGGAAGGCCAAGAGACTATCCCCAAGAGTCCATTGTCAAGATCTCCGCCTCTTCCATTTTCCTCGCAGATGTCCTGAATGATTCCAGCAAAACCTCAATGTAACTGCCCCTTGTAATGGATTTTCGGTGGTATGTTTCTTTTGCCAGCATGGATGTCACGTGGCATTTTCTAATTTGTTGAACTACAGTGTTGCCGTCTTGCATGGCCATATCATCTACTAGGTAAACCTCGACGTTCTTTGTCTTGAGGTTCTTCTTTCTTTTATGTGAAGGAAGAGGCTTCTTCTTGAATATAAAGTTTGGTCATGTGGCTTGCTCTGCATGCACTTGCCTTAGCCTTTGCAGAGTGTGAAGGCAGAGGCTTTTAATTTGTTGAACTACAGTGTTGCCGTCCTGCATGGACATATCATCTACTAGGTAAGCCTCGGCGTTCTTTGTCTTGGGGTTCTTTCTTTTATGTGAAGGCAGAGGCTTCTTCTTGAATATAAAGTTCGGGCATGTGGCTTGCTCTGCATGCACTTGCCTTAGCCTTTGCACAGTGTGGAGTGTGGAGCACGAAGGTAAGCTCCATTCCTCTGCATGGTCCAAAGTTTCACATGTTGCACTGTGCCCAAAACCTTTGTGTGCCCAACCTGTGCATGCTGGTGGCTCTGCATTGATGGGATCACTCCTTTCTTCTTCTTCGACGGTGCTCAACCCCTTCCTTCGCTCTGCATTGCCTTAATCACTTTTTTTCTATGTGGAGTGCAGAGGTAACATCTCTACTGGACACTTGTCCATCCCTCAGCATGCTCAAAACTCTGCATTTCAAAGGATTTGAACTAAAACTTAAGCCAAGGCAAGGAAAAATGGCTTTGGCAAAACTTATAATTTTTTTTTAACATGGGGACGCTGCCATTAAACTTGCAACTTGTGCACTAAACCCAAAACATAAAAGCCATTGAAAACACGCCATTTCTTTGTTAATGATCCATTTCGGATCAACTTTGATATAATATGATATTCTAGATGGAATCAAAACTCTTATTATACTGGTCCATCTGAAAGGTATTAGTCTTTTTGATTGCACATTCTTCTTTCTTTTAGATTGCTTTTTTTTTAAAACCAGAACTGAAATATTATATTATAATAAAGGCTGCAGGCAAGCTAGCAGCAAGTACATATGTCTGTCTGGTGATCCAGAAAGACACAAAAAACAGTTTTCTGCTGCTAGTTGGAGGATTTCACAACATACTGCATAGCATTGGATCTAGGTGTAAAGTTTCTGACAATTGCTTACAGTACAAAAAGAAAAATAGAACATATCAAAACTCTTATTATATTGGTCCATCTGAAAGGCATTAGTTGTTTTGATTGCACTTTCTTCTTTCTTTTGGATTGCTTCGTTATTTTGAAACTAGAACTGAAAAATTATATTATAATAAAGGCTGCAGGCAAGCTAGCAGCAAGTATATATGTTTGTCTGGTGATTCAAAAGACAAAAACGCAGTTTTGTGCTGATACCAGGAGGATTTCACAACATATTACATAGCATTGGATCCAGGTGTTAAGTTTCTAACAATTGCTTATAGAACAAAAACAAAAACATAACATATCTAGATTGGATTTCATGCCCGGATTTTTGTATCACTGCTGTTCTATTGAAGGGGTATTTTTCTTCTTTACTATTGTTGTCCAAGCTTTCGTCACTTTTGATGAATTTAGTGATGCTCTCTGTTGCCGCCTAATACACACCTACAAACGTGGAGAAGTGTCCAACCCACTTGGTATGTCCTTGGAGGCACAAACCTGAGTCCAGACCCACTGTCACCTCAATCTAGACTCCTTCCGTCCAGGGCCACTCCTAGGGAAGCCAAGGGGGGTAGACCATATTAAACTATATGAAAGATTTATCTTAGTTCTAGGAGTTAATTAGTTTATGGATTAAGGAGACCCAACCCAATGGCAAACAAACATTCAAAAATGCAATTCTTTCAATGACAAGCAAACAATGCAAAATGCAATTCTTTCAATGACAAGCAAACCTTTTTCTTTTACATGATAACAAATAGACCAGTGCCTAAAAACTACCCAATTTCACTTATTTAGATATGCACACTAAAAGGTATTTCTACAACATGAAATAAAATATGGAATATCTACACAGTGATTTAAGCAATAACTTTACCCTTCAAACAATTATTTCTCAAAGAATAAAGAATGCGAAGTAAATATCAAATAAATAATGCTTTGACAAGTAAATATTCACATATAAAGAACTTGCTGAAAAAGAATGAAATGTAAATGCTTAAAAGTAAATTGCAAGAGCTGAAAAGTAAATGTTTTGCAATGTGAATAGGTTGCTTTTAATAAATTTTAGGTCTCTCTTTGACTTAAGGGTAATTAGATGTGAATTACAATAATCCTAAACTATGTGACTGCCCCAAGTTCCTTATCCTTCAACCAAGAGGAAGTGCTGGGTGCTCAGCAAGGGAACAATGAGGTTCCCCCCTAGCTCCACAGGTCAAATCCAAGATGCGGGGTGCTCAACAAGGAGGACACTTAATGCCACGAAACTTTCTTCGGCTTCAATCCCTTCTAGCCTCCTCAAGTCACCTCTTTTTAGTGGTTGAACAATACTAAAACTGAGTGCCTAATTAGACTAGCCACACGATCCTTTGCCCTTTCTTGTCACCCAAGATCCACAAAGTGGCAAGGGGAGGGAATACGGGACAAAGTTTACTTATTTGCAAAAATGAAAACTTTAACTACAAGCTAGCACGATTTTGTAAGGGTGGAAAAGCCACTCACATTCAAGGTGTGGGCAAAAGAAATACAAATAACTTAGAAGGAAAAGAAATAAACTAACTAGCAACACAACTTTGCCTTAAGGACAAAGGTGGGAAAAATTGAAACAAGTTTTGAAGCCTCACAACTTTGGCACAATGTGGAGGACAAGCCTACCGATTTTGTGACCAAGGTGGGCAAACAATTTGAACAAGATTCAGAAATATATATTTCAAGGATGGCAAGGCCACTCACATGCAAGGTGTGGGCACCTAAATACTTGAAATAACTTACAAATTTACAAGTAATAATATGAAAGGAGAATGCAAGCACAAGAGACTCTCTTGGGTTGCTTACAATGATTTAGAAAGAAAGAGAAGGAAGGGGGTTTTGCACCACAACTCTTGGATGCTTCCTTGAGCTCCTTGTGGGAAAAAATGGGCAGCACCTCCCCTTAACCTGGCGAAAACCTGCATAAAACAAGAAGCTTTGTATGCTGAAAAATGCTAAAAATGGTCTAGAACAAGTTAGTATTTGTTAGCACATAAAACAAAAATTTTCTGGGTAAAAATTTGAACTTAAAAGTGATTAGATTTGCAAAATTAGAGAAAAAAAGAGCTGGAAAATGAATGAGAAAAGACTGGAAATGATATCAGAAAATAAAATGAAGCTTCTTGTGGTTGGACAAGTGGGTATCCAGACTTAGAATCCACTTCTCCAAGCCTTTGGTAACCTGCAAATTGAAATCCTTGCTACACAATGAGACAAGAAAGTGAGATCTTCACAATGGTTTGTAAAATACTTTGCAAACACAAAGAGAAGCAACCCACATAAACTTATGACAATACTATCACAAATCTATCCCCAACAAAATACTTTGCTTGAGGTCTCCAAGTAGAACAGTGTAAGCAAGAAAATACACAAAAAATTGCAGCAATGTTACCTCAAGTAAAATACCATGGAAGAATACCAAAAACACACCAAGAGAACACCAAGAGATCCTCCAAAGCTTCACTTTTATTATCCAAAATGTGGCTGCAAATCTGCAGCAAGATTACAAGAGAAAATTTGGGAGAGAGCAAGAGAGAGTGAGGAGAAATTTGGGCATCAAAAAGTTACAATGAGAGTTCATCCCAAAATGAGGAGAGGTGAGCTTCTTTTAAGAGAGAAAGGGAGAGGAGACCCCCCTTGCATGCTCTCCAAGTGTCACTTGCATGCAAGGGAGGCTCACTTCCAAGGCCGGCGTGCCAAGAGAGAGGGGGGCGCACCATGAGGGAGAGAGCTAGGGAATGAGGGGGTGGGAACCCCCTTTCTTGTGTTTAAACATCTCTATATGGTCCAAGGGGGGCGCCCAAGGTGTGGGGCCCCTTTCTAACTTTTGATTTTACATTTTCCAAATGCTCAGGAAGAGGGGGGGCGCCCCTCTTGCTAGGGAAACTCATGAAGTCACCCACACTTGACTTGGGGGGCCTTTTTCCTTGTGGATTATCACTTTTTCACTTAGGAATTACATTAGGAAACATTTCCCCCCCTTTTTTCATTACTTTAGACCCATTTACGAAATTTGACATTTTTATTTTAGCCAATTATTTGCTGATTTTTGACTAACTTAGACTCCTCATGGACATTTACCTAGCAAAACTTGTCCAAATGAGATGAAACTTGGTCCAAGAGTGTAGGGGGTCATAAGCTATTTGATTTGAGTACCCATACCCCTATACAAAATCCCCATGGACCAAATTTTTACATTTTACATAAAAAATAATTAAAAATTTCCAATTAACGAGAAATTTCAATTATTAAAAATACCTATCAAAACTTAACGGAATTCCGCGAGACTCTAGGAGATGTCAAGCATGGTCATTTACAACACTTCTAGCCCTTAGTCACCTACTGGGCTCGATCATTAGAACGCCTTTCACCACTTTGAAGGATTATTGAGTGAAAAACTTAAGTAATTAAAATTGTTGAAAAAACAAAGTTGATTACCTAAGGAAAAAAAACACTCGATGAAAGGACTTGCTTAATGATAAAGTCCTAGGTCACTAAATCATTACAAAACTTGACCCATGCTTGACATGTTACATTACAAAATTTCCCACGCAGGGGAGCAAACATTCCGTGGAGAAGAAGAGAGAGAAATAGAGGTTTTGGGGGTAGAATTGCCCTGCTGAGCCATAGATCTTCAACCTTGTTATGGCACAAGGTACATGTCTTCATGGTACATGACATTGACACTTAGGTGGTGAACACTCTCTTCAGTCCTGGATTGCCTTGGCCAGGGATGTTGAGGATGTTCTAGAATCACTTGTTCTTTTGCTTGGTCCTCCCAACTTGTCTTTGTTTGTGGACTAAGCGAGTTTTCTGTTTTCTGATCCGAATTTGGGGGAACAGTAGCGTCCTCTTTCACCACCTCTTGTGATACTGTTATCGCACATGTTGTAGGTTGGGCAAAGCCCGACCCAACCACCAAGTGGTGACAACTTAGAGAACACTTATCCACTGCTACGTTAGGCAGGTATTTCCGTCACTTTAGAGGTGAGCGAATCATCTCAAGTGGGGAATCCTGATGACCCTAGGGGAAATGAGATGGAAAGTGAAGAGATGAAAGAAGGTCTCCCTAAAGGTCAAGATAGAAGATGCAGAAAGGCTTGGGAAAGAGTCTTGGTGATAGCCAATAGTTTCCAAGAGATAGGAACACCTGTGAAGAGTGATATACCTGCCCGAGACACAAGAACAAGCCGAGTATATATGTATAATGTTAGGTGGACAAGCAAGTTAGGCTTGCTGTTCCTAATTGCAGCAATAAACAACAATGATTATTAGCAAGAAAATAAGTATTAAAGCTGCTAAACAATTGCTAAAATTCCAACAAATGATGCAAGAGATAAGCTAGATAAACATTAGTAATACTCAAGAAAGAATGAAAGCACAAGAATTTAGCAATGAAACAAGGCTGTAATAAAAGATGTTTGCAGAGATATTTTGCAGCCTTATGGCTGTAGCAAAGAAGTTGTTACAGCAATGAATCCAACCACCACAACTTACAAAGAGTCCACCCAAAAGTTGCTCTAGACCTAGTAGATTGATGTGGCAAACTCTTAACAACTTTCCACGGTTGACTAGTAAGCTATGAATGAGAAAGTGTTTGGGTTTTTGCAGATCTAATGGCTGTAGATAAAAGTTTATAACAACAACAAGAAATACTTAGCCAATTAAGACGCCCTAGTGGCTATGACAAGCCTAGAATGCCAAGAAGAAATTGCAATTTAAACAATTTGATTATTTCGTGTTTTCACGTATCCGAATGAAACAATTTTATTTCTCCAATGCAAATTGTAAATGATTAGTGCTTTAACTATTGGGTTATGGATTCAAAGAGTGAGTTAACTATATTACTTCCTTGAGGGTGTAAACCCTCTTACTCCCCAAGGCAAGTAAAGCTAACTAGGAAAATGCTAGGAGGGTGTAAGCCCGTTTACTTCTGCTAGCACTACCTTAATCCACAAATTATTTCCAAGACAAATATTGATGAGCTTAGTGGGGTTGTATGCACTTATACTCCCCAAGAAATCCAACTAGTTAACCTTGCAACCAAGAAAAAGAGACCATAACAAGATAAAACCCTTCACCTAGAGTAAGAATTTAAAAGAAAAACTTCCACTTTACCAAGAATTATCCACCAATATGCAAGAGAAATACTCCACAAGAGGTAGCACACCACATCCTCCCACCAATAGCCAAGAAAACCATAACAAATGCAAAGGAGAGAGAAAATGCCCAAGAGTAGCGAAAATTTCAGCCAAGTACCTCTCACAATGGGAGAGTTATGTTATGAAATGAGATTCACATGATCTCTATTTATACAAAATGTTTAAAACATAGTTTTTCCACTTAATTAGGGTAAACCACAAAGTAAGGGGTCAACAACCCTTACTTTGCCCCTTTACAAATTCAAATTTCACTTTTACACATTAGAAACCCTAAAATAAGATGACGTCACCCCTTTAGGGCAACATTTTGGCACATTTAACAAATCGTTGGAGTTGGGGATGGAACGTTTGACTTTCAAAGGCCTTCTCCTCATGCACTATAGCCTCTTCCCACAAGTCAACATGCTCTCTCCATCAATTGATGCCAAGTGTCAATGGAAAATAACTCTTATCACCACCAACCCTAGCCCTAGGCGACGTCAAGCCCCAATGAGTGACGTTTTTCCCCTCCTAGGCAAGTCGTTTGGCATGTGAGGGCTAGGCAAGGTCTATTGGACACACCGACCACACTGAGATGGGGGGTGAATCAGTGCAGGGCTCTTTTTCTTCCTTTTCAAAACACCTTAGTTAGCAATCACCATTTACTCATCATTCATTACTTTCATTTATAACAAGTTGTATGTAAACATATATCAACAACAAATATCATCAATAAGCCATCACCACAAAGAACACAAGATGTATGTCTAATTTTCTTTTATATTACAGACTACAATCCTTGGGGGTTTATCAACAACAACTAAATAGAGTAACAACTCCACAAGAGCACCAACTCTCAATGCAAGACTCAGCCTGCAAAACTCAACACCAACTGAGAAGAGGAATCAATCCTCAACATATACCAATCTGTCAACAAGTACGCGACCTATCAGTAGTGCAACACGCGTATGTACGCGCCCTATCAATAGTGCAGCCTGCGTATGTACGCGACTTATCTGTACTGCAGCCTGCATATGGTTTCCAAAGAACTAGGGTTTTCTCTCTCCTTGAAAACTCAGATCCTCTGCAGCCTCTGTCACATCCACTTCTGCCTTTCACTGTCCAATCTGTACCATAACCAATCACAAACACATCTATGTTGTCCAACAACCTATGCATACTCCTCAACCATACACCATACAATATGAATGTCCCTCAACCATGTACAAGTAACCATAAGATGTATACTATGACAACCATATCATTACTGTAACATAAGAGTGCTACTCACTCAACCAACCATCCAACATAAACCATATCACAACAACCATGCCAAGAATGCCTTAAGCATTCACCATACCATAAGCAAAAGTAACCATCAAAACAAACATGTAACCATACCAAAACTTCTATGGCATATCTGAGCCCATAGAATGTTTATCTGGAACTTGCTTCAGACTTCACGAACTTGGCACCAACACTTACTCAAGTCTTCCATGGATTTTCCCTCATGTACGCTCCCTATTACATTGCCAGCCTGCGTATGTACGCACCCTATTACACTGATAGCCCGCGTACATCTAAAAAAATAGGGTTTTTTCAGTATTTCTGAAACTCCGAAACTTTCGCCGTCAATACCTCAGACTTACAAAACTTTTGATCCGTCCATGAGTACCTGCAATGAATCTTTCACCAAGAATAGATCTTCAATATGATCAAGAGATTCACACAAGAGACCCTTGCTCTCTTATTTGTACTTCTCCAAGTAGCTTCCTCATCTAACCAACTCTAACCAACTTCCTTCTTTTAGGGGCTAACCCACTTCTAACCACTTTGTCCACTTCTAACCCATTCTATCCACTTCTAACCCACTTTGCTACAAATAGTAAATTCTCCACTTCTAGTTGCAACTAATTTATTTTTAATTGTTTTCTTGTTGCAACCACTTAACCCATGACTAACCACTTTAACTAGTCAACTTCTTCTGGAAGCTTCTAGAATAATTTGACTTCTTTGACCTTCTAGGGGCTTCTAGCCAACACATAAGGGTTCTCCAACTTCACATGGCCATAACTCTCTAACTGTGAGGAGTTATGTGACGTTCCACACATCACCAGAAATGGCATGACAAGCACTATCCATCTAGGATAGGTTAACTGACAAATTCACTGATCTTCATTATATTATTCCACAATCAAACTTGGGTTCCCTAACCACACTACTAGGATGACTCAACCACTTAACCATTTGGACGTCGCAAAGTGTCTTCTCGTGAGGGATTTCACCATAAGGGGACCACTTTGGAGTTCATCCATTTGGTACTTCCTATCAACTATGACAAGACAATAATGAATCACCTTTACATCAATCCAACTAGAATAACCCATGACAACACATCACTATGACATTTCATGACATTATCCCTTTGTCATCGATTCCATGCATGACCACATGATCCAACAATCAATACATTAATCCATCAATCCATCTATGCATCATATATCAATGACAACACATTGATCCATCAATTCATCTATGCATGACATCATACAACTATGACTCCACTTGACATCAATGACAACACCTTTGATATCAATGACAACATAATCCATCAATCAATACATCGATGATACTATGACAAGACATTGTCCCTTTGACATCAATCCTTTGACATCAATGACAACATGATGCAACAATCTCCCCCTTTGGCATTGATGGCAACACCAACATTGATGTCAACACCAATTATTGATGGCAACATGTAGACATGGCAATGCTCCTCATCAATATTCATCTCTCCACATCAATTTGGCTATCTCTCCCCCTTTGACATCAATGACAAAGGGCAGTTCTCTCCTTGGGGCTTCTCCCCCTGCCTGAACTCACCTTGGGGTTGCTCCCCCTATCTGGATGCCTCTGAATAATCCTTCCCCTTTTGAACAAGGGATATCACTCTAATGCAATGCTGATGACATGTCTGTCAATCATCTCTCCTCTTGGAATCATGCTGCTGCAACCAATCATGGGAAGAATAATAACTCCCCCTATCTTCTTATCTTCTCTGCAAGATGAACAATATGCTACCACTGCAATTTTCTTCTGCTGCTACTGCTCAACCGGAACATAGATCAACCGCTCAAGAATGATCTGCTCTTCCTATGATGATCCTTGGACCTGTCCATGCATCAACCTCTTGCGATACCATACATCATGAAGCAAAAGATATGTCAACAATGAAATAGAGAATCATGAACAAAACATTAACCATTACATCCTGTGCCATACTTTGTTCCAACTATGCACAACACCCATGTAGATCAAGCATGTACATCAATACCTTAGAATATACCATAAGCTATCATCAATGGAGTGTATCAACCATATGCCAAGAACATGTGCCAACTGTGTACCAACCATATGCCTCAAACAAGTGTCATATCACTCATGATATGCCTCTTACCATGAACAAGTGCCACAACCATGTATCGGACCATGAACCATAACATCACCAAGTATGTACCATGACCTCATCAATATATGCATCCAAGCATGTGCCAACATCCATAAGCTATATCACTCATAATATGCCTCTACCATAAAGTAAATGTCACGAACTATGTGTCAAGAAGTGTATTTCAACCATCAAGCATCAATCCAAGCACCACATTAAGTGTCTCTAACTATCCCTTACATCATGAACCAAAGTATATGCTAAACAAGTAATACCAATGATGTACTTTAACCAAGTACTATCATCCACAATCATATACCATCTATAAGTGCATCAACCATGCACTAAACATGTATCACCACCTATACCAAGCAAGTGCATCAACCATGCACCAAACCTCAATAAGATATCCATACACATATGCCATATTATTCATAAACCATGTGCYCGTGATACTGCTAGCAAGTGCCTCAACCAATGTGCCAAGTATGTACCAATCATGCATCAACTATAGATCAARCAGTGACTTATCAATGATGTACAACATAGTCACCTTATCAACTCATCAACTACATGTTCCAATATTTAGCTTAACCACATGCCAAATGCATGCACAAAGACATCCAACAAATATGCCTCTAACAATACATCATAAGATATATCAATGAAGCTCAYATATGTACCAACTATGTACCATAACATATCTGCCTCAACCACCATTCACTACAACAAGTACTAAGCATCCAATAGTATCTCTAAACATGTACCAGAAGTGTGCCTCAATAGATCAATGATATCTCTAGCTAGTATCACATCATCATGATATATCTCATAACCAAAGTGCCATAACTTCACTGTCATAACCAACATTGTTCCTCAACAGAAAATGCTTCAATCCATTCTCTAGAGTTAGTATTATGCATCCAGGATATGCATCAAGTATATGCTTCAACACTCAACTATATGTCATCACCATACATACATTAAACATACATGCAACCATATAATCATGAAAACTTGCAACAAATCATGTCAGACCTTGCAAAACAGAGTTATATCATCAAATCATGCTACACTCATCTGCATAGCCTTCTTTTCCAGGCTTTTACCACATATACGTGGCTTGTTACACATATAGCACGCGTATGTATGTGACCTATCTATAGGTCAGCTCGCGTATGTACGCGACTTCTTCCACTAGAGCCCGCGTATGCGTCTGAACATGTCAAGCTTGAGCTTGCCTCATGGCTTCCTTTCTATTCTGGTTGTTTAGTCTTCTTCACCCACTTCTAAAGGTGTATTAGCTTGTCAGAATTTGAGCTCTGAGTTTTCATATTTTCATCATTGTCTTCCTTCCTAGCTTCATGTGCTCTTCTTGTCATGCATCATTCTTTTTTGCTTCCTTTTGTGCTGCAAACTTTGATTTATTCTTCAAGGGAACTGATCCACTAATAGCTTCTTTCCAAACACCTGCTCCTTTTTCTTTCAAATACCATTTCATTTCTATTCTCCATGCCGAGTAATCTATCTCATCAAAGATTGGAACTTCATCATCCATTTGTGTGTCCATGTATCTCCTTCAAGCTTGTTCAGGGTTATAGTGAAGGCCTGCTCTGATTCCAATTGAAGGACACACCGACCACACTGGGAGGGGGGGTGAATCAGTGTAGGGCTCTTTTTCTTCATTTTCAAAACACCTTAGTTAGCAATCACCATTTACTCATCGTTCATTACTTTCATTTACAACAAGTTGTATGTAAACATATATCAACAACAAATATCATAAATAAGCCATCACCACAAATAACACAAAGAACATAAAGAACACAAAATGTATGTACAATTTTCTTTTATATTACGGACTACAATCCTTGGGGGTTTATCAGCAACAACTCCATAAGAGCACCAACTCTCAATGCAAGACTTAGCCTGCAAAACTCAGCACCAATTGAGAAGAGGAATCAATCCTCAACAGGTACCAATCTGTCAACAGGTACGCGACCTGTCAGTAGTGCAACACGCATATGTACGCACCCTATCAATAGTGCAGCTCGCGTATGTACGTGGCTTATCTGTATTGTAGCCTGCATATGGATTCTGAAGAACTAGGGTTTTCTCTCTCCTTGAAAACTCAGATCCTCTACAGCCTCTGTCACATCCACTTTTGCCTTTCACTGTCCAATCTGTACCATAACCAATCACAAACACATCTATACTATCCAACAACCTATGCATGCTCCTCAACCATACACCATACAATATGAATGTCCCTCAACCATGTACAAGTAACCATAAGATCTATACTATGACAACCATATCATTACTATAACATAAGAGTGTTGCTCATTCAACCAACCATCCAACATAAACCATATCACAACAACCATACCAAGAATGTCTTAAGCATTCACCATACCATAAGCAAAAGTAACCATCAAAACAAACATGTAACCATACCAAAATTTCTATGGCAGATCCGAGCCCATAAAATGTTGATTTGGAACTTGCTTCAGACTTCAGGAACCTGGCACAACACTTACTCAAGTCTTCCATGGATTTTTCTTCATGTACGCTCCCTGTTACACTGCCAACTCGCGTATGTATGCACCCTATTACATTGATAGCCACGTACATCTCAGAAATTAGGGTTTTCCAGTATTTCTGAAACTCCGAAACTTTCGTGGTCAATACCTCAGTGTTATGAAACTTTTGATGCGTCTATGAGTACCTGCAATGAATCTTTCACCAAGAATAGATCTTCCATATGCTCAAGAGATTCATACAACAAGAGACCCTTGCTCTCTTATTTATACTTCTCCAAGTAGCTTCCTCATCTAACCAACTTCCTTCTTTTAGGGGCTAACCCACTTCTAACCACATTGTCCACTTCTAACCCACTTTGCTACAAATAGTAAATTCTCCACTTCTAGTTGCAACTAATTTATTTTTAATTGTTTTCTTGTTGCAACCACTTAACCCATGACTAACCACTTTGACTAGTCAACTTCTTCTAGAAGCTTCTAGAATAATTTGTCTTCTTTGACCTTCTAGGGGTTTCTAGTCAACAGATAAGGGTTCTCCATTTTCACATGGCCATAACTCTCTAACCGTGAGGAGTTATGTGACGTTCCACACATAACCAGAAATGACATGAAAAGCACTATCCATCTAGGATAGTTTCACTGACAAATTCACTGATCTTCATTATATTATTCCACAATCAAACTTGGGTTCCCTAACCACACTGCTAGGATGACTCAACCACTTAACCATTTGGATGTCACAAAGTGTTTTCCCGTGAGGGCTTTCACCATAAGGGGATCACTTTGGAGTTCATCCATTTGGTACTTCCTATCAACCATGACAAGACAATAATGAATCACCTTACATCAATCCAACTGGAATAACCCATGACAACACATCACTATGACATTTCATGACATTATCCCTTTGTCATCGATTCCATGCATGACCACACGATCCAACGATCAATACATTAGTTCATCAATCCATCTATGCATCATATATCAATGACAACACATTGATCCATCAATTCATCTATGCATGACATCATACAACTATGACTCCACTTGACATCAATCTATTGACATCAATGACAACACCTTTGATATCAATGACAACATAATCCATCAATCAATACATCAATGATACTATGACAAGACATCAATGACAACATGATGCAACAAGGTCCACCAAGGTGCTTTTTAGGCCTCTAAAGACAAGTCATTGTGATTTGGCATGTGGGCCCTTGACATCCAACCTGTGGGCTTCAAGCCCCATGGAGGCCAAGCTAGGCTTGTTCCTCCAAAACTGTCCAGCAAACAAGGTCCTACAAAACAAATGGGTACGCCCTCCAAGGCTCTCAAGTGAAAATATCTTGGCAAGTGAAAACCACATCTAATAAACAAGGCATCTAAAAACGTGCATCAAAACTACCTCATCAAATTAAACAAATGCTCAAAGACCCTATACAATTGACCAAGTTTAGGTATGGGAGGGGTGTCATAAGAGTCCTATTGGGTAGACCAAAACCCTCCAGTAGGGGATGCTCCCAAGTGTGGCCCTTCAAGGTCATGTAGTGGATGATGAGGTGGATAGGGGTTTAGACTTCATAGATCAATGGGTTTCATGACATAAAAGGGCTCGTATTGTCTCATCTATGGGTGCCTTTGTAGAGGGTGTGCTGCACCTTCGTTTTCAATGCATCCTTTTTTCCGAGCCCATTCATTTCCATTGATTAATTAATAGTCCAAAACCGTGGGTACTCCGTAGAATGAAATTGATTAGCTTGGGGGACAACACCATAAGGCCACTTGAAGCTATAGGTACACAGAGTGCCATATGCAAGGAAAGAAAGGGAAACCACATGAGTGTACACACCTCAACAAGTGGGGACATTTATATAATGTTATTTTTCTTTTGCAAATCTTTGATTTTTTAGGAGAAGCTTTTCATTGCTCTCAAGACCTCTTTGGGCGAGCATCTGGAAGGTTTATATTTTAGGCTTTTATCTTTTGCTAGCCACCATCCCCCTGGGCCTTCAACCCCTTGTTCCCATGAAATGAGGTAAATGCCCTTCTTGGGTCACTACAGTCAAAGGGCCTAAAAGAGGACAATGTGATGGGAACGCAATGAGCAGAAAGTGATAAGTATGGTCGGGAATGGTACGATAACCCCTCAAAGGACCCCCAGTTGCATCCCTTCCCCAAAAGTTGGCCACTTACTAGGAAATCGATGACACTCACCAAGGTGAAACAGGGTCAAAAGCATAATGTCCAAGCAAGCGTTCTATAATCAAAAGCAACTTCAATACAACATGCTTAAATGTCTCAAATATTAGGGTGATTACCTGCGACAATACCTGACTTGTACCGCATGGAGCAAGACCCATGTGCCTTCCAGAAGCTAGCTGGTGTGGTGGATGCGCTGGCGATGGATCCAAATTGTCACGATAGAGCCGCCTTCCATATGTGCAAGTGGACACTGCTAGTCATGTGGTATGTCGACACTCCATATCTGCAACCTGAGGGCCTCGAGACATCATCTCCTTAGTTATCCCACAAAATGGGGATAACAGATACCACATCTTTCTCTTTTGATGTGGTTTCTTTGATTTCTCCTGATTCCTTTATTGGCTCATCCACGAGCATGTCCGAGTTAGCTGGCTCATCCTTGCTAATCACTTGATGTTCTGCCTTGGATCCAACCGACCAGGCTAGCTTTCTTTGGTGCTTCTTGGCTTGTCTTGGCCCTTTTGGACAACGAGCCACCAAATGTCCTATTTCAGAATAAACTCTACAATGAAAAGATATATTTTCACTTGGCCCTTTGGACAACGAGCCACCAAATGTCCTATTTCAGAACAAACTCTACATCGAAAAGATATATTTTCATATTCCAACTTTTGTGACCAGGAGTAGTTTTCACTTGTTAAGTTTATTTCTGTTGGAAACCCTTTCTTGAAGTCCATTTCCACACATATTTGAGCATATGTAGTGATACTGCGGTTCTTTGTTTCCTCGCATCTCATCAATACCATGACTTCTTCCCTTGTGTTTGGTCATCATCCAAAACAAGAATACATCAAAAGTGAAGTACATACATGCTGGAATCTCCATGAGATGGTGGCTGGAATAAAACATGAAACCATGTGCATGATCAGTGCATGATCAAACTCATGCCAAAAATGGCATGCACCACTACAAGCCTCCTCTACCCAAACTTGGATAGGGTTGGTATACTCATCATTGTTGCAATAAACCACATGATACAATCCCACATTTTCTTCTACAACATCATCATTACCTCCTTTAAGCAATAAAGGCTTAGGGGTGTTAAAATTTTCTGAACCTAGCACCCGATTGTTAATTTCGTGCAAAAACAAATTTCACTGAATCGCAACACAACTAGGCTCTAAACAAATATTCGGCGGAAGCATTAACAACAAAAACCATACACATTTGCACACGAGATTTTGATAAAAACCCTGGAAAAACCCTCCCAGGAAAACCAATTATGTGAGATTTTATTATTAATTGGGGTTCCCGTCCTGGGAAAATGACCCCTCTGAGGAAATTACAATTACAACAATTAGCCTAGCCTCACAAACCTCAAGGCTGCTAAAACCCTTGCTGTCACTTTGTCGCTTTCCCTCAGATCCCTACGCCTACACACCTGAAAGCTCACTCTGTGTGTGTAGTCTCTATCTCACCAGTTGTGTCTTCTCTTCTCACCCTAGCTGCCTTTTTATAATCTTGAGATTAGACCAAATCAAACCCTAATCGAAAACCCTAGATCTCATCCAAAGTGATCAACGATTGAGGTCTAATCTCTCGTTCACTTTAGATCTAACGACTATGACTTAATTTAATTTTCACTTAAGTTACTAAATCCAATAACTTAGTCTTTTAACTTAATTAACCTCCATTAATTACAAAAGGTCATTCATTTACACAAAATGAACTTTTAAGGCTCTAAAAGGCATTAGATGACTTCCACATGCTAGACACACGCCAACGTGGAAGTACCTGTCCGTTGCTACAACTTTCAACACTTCCTCTTAGCGAGGAAGGTAATTTTGCCATTTGGAGATGGTTCTATCTTCGCTATCAAAGCAGCTACCTTGCCAGTTCTTGCTGTTCCCTCTGACTCGAAAGCTATCACAACCGACTCACTTGAACCTGTTCGCGAAGACTTTCCTCTGATAATTGCTCTTAGAAGCCTCCTGCTCTCGTGCATCCTGCATGGTCATCTCGTACCATGACTACTTGGAAGGTTGATCCTTCCTACTGGAACCTGAAGGCTAACTCCCTCTGAGCAGCTCAACTTTCGGAGCTACCCGCTCCTTGTCCTCTATCACTCTGCTACTGCTTGCCATAGCTCGCATAGGCTTGCCGTTTAGCCTATACAAGTTGCTCTCTCTAACTCCAAAGACAACTGATTTGTCTGAGCTAGATCCTCTGGGCATAGTAAGTGTTTGTCCATCTCAGAACAAGACTTCATAGCCCTTCTTCTCAATCGTTGAGACTGAGAGCACACTCCAACTGAGCTCTGGTATCCATAGCACATTTGTTACTCTCAATATGCCACCTAGCTCCATCTAGAATGGCACTGTTCCAGATCCGTTCATTGCATGCTTGGTGGCCACACCAAGGTCCACCTGCACGTTTGAGTCTGACGTTGTGAAGCTCTCAAATAGCTCCTGTGCTCCTATCATATGACATGTGGATCCACTATCAATCAACCACACAATAGTTGGTAAAGTGCTTGTGGAAAGTTGGGAAACAAGGCAAAACTCGTCTTGAAACTTCTTGGCAAACTCATCTGCCTCTACTGTCGCAACAACCTCCTGTTGTGTCTTGTTTTTGCCCTTATTCCTTTCCGGACATTGTGAAGCATAACGTCCCTTCTTATGACAATTGATGCATTTGACCTTACTTGGGTCCTTCCGTGTGCTTGCTCGTGAAGATGAATCTCCACCTGCGTTATTTCGGACCTTCCCCTTGTCCTTCTTGACCTGGTTGGCAAGAGCTACATTGTACTCATCCTTCTTCTGTTTGCCTCCATTCAACTCTTCATCCCGAAGTTCCTCCTGAACGAAGTCATCCCACAACCTTGACCATTCAGGGAGCTTCTCTCGTGCCACGACCCCTTTGATGAACGATGTCCACTCCTTAGTGAATCCTATCAGCACCATCCTCACCAACTTTGAATCTGACACAGTCTCCTCAACTATTGCCAATTCATCTTAAACATGTTGGATCATGGTGAGATAACTTGTCATCGTCTCTGATCCTGTCATCTTCGTGTCCTTGAGCTTCTCCCTCAACACCATTATGTGATTCTCGTAAATAAGCTCTTCAAAGCCTCCCACATGTCATTGGCTGATTTCTTTCTTGATAAATGAGGGATCAAGTGATCCTTCACTTCGTCGAGGATTATCCTCCTGGATTTCACGTCCTTCAAAGTATGGGCGCCTAGGTCTTTTGGATCTGCTGGTGGCGCCATGATGGAGTTAGCATACTCCCAAATGCCATTTTCCATTAGCACCAACATAATCCACTCTTTCCACGAACTGTAGTTGGACACCCCGTCCAACTTGTGTTTGAACCACACTCCTGATGCTGCCATCTCTGCTCAAATTACACTTCTCGGACCTGCTGCCCGGACCCTTGCCCGAGGCTACCCGGGGCTGCCCACAACCTCCTGTTGCTGCCAGGGCCTGCCCACACTCTTTGTGGCTACCCGATGGCTTCCTGGGCCTGGCAGGGCTAAATCGGCCATTCCACGGTTCTCAGGATCCTTTGCCGCACATCTTTTCTCGGGCTTTTCTCAGCCCCTACGTGCTGTTACAACAACTCTAGCCTGTTCACTTATTCGGTACCTTGCTGTAGTGGCGCCCGGTCAAATTTTGATGGCACCTAGTTTGCCGTCACCTCCTTTCTTTAGCGGTGGAGTGCTAGCCTGTGCCTGGCCTTCCTTACCTCTGCTGACATTGTCTGGTGGCTTGGGTGCCGATGACTCCTTTCCAATAGCCACCACTGCACTATCTGCCCAACTCCCTTTTCTACAGCCTGCCGACCTTTCGTTTCTTCCACGCGGCCAACCTCTCAACCTGCTGACTCAAACCTTACTTGATCGACTTCCTCCTGTGCTAGTTTTTTTCTTTTCTTAGCCAACGGCTCTGTCCAGCTGCTCGTGACCCCCCAACCGTCTCTTCACCTACCTGTGGCAGCTATTACTGTGGTTGCATCCGCCTCTCTGTTGGCCGATCCACTGTCGCTCTGTCTGTGGATCCTCCCAACGGCTTGCCCTAGCCACGTGAGTCTTTTTGCGGCTGAGCTTTCCACGAGATCTGGTGCTGGTGGCTCCACGGTTTTCCTTCGGTCGGGATCACAAGCCGTCCACAACACCACAATCGATTTTCTTCACGGATCTTCACGACTTCACTACCCGTCCGACCACAACAACTCTCATGATTGTACAACTTACAATCCGTATGAAGCTGTACGATTGTGTACGATTTTTTTTTCTTTAATTATCTTACCTAGCGGCTTCTAAAATAATTCTGTAGATCTGCAAACCTGGGATTTCCTTTAGATCTGAAATTTTCGCTGTTGCAATCCCGTCCTGTGCAAATAACCTGGCTTCCTTAGAGACTCTACTCTGATACCGTGTTAACTTTTCTGAACCTAGCACCCGATTGTTCATTCCAAGCAAAAACAAATTTCACTGAATCACAACACAGCTAGGTTCTAAACAAATATTCAACGAAAGCATTAACAACAAAAATCATACACATTTGCACATGAGATTCGGGTAAAACCCCTGGAAAAACCCTTGTGGGAATATCAGTTATGTGAGATTTTATTATTAATTGGGGCTCCCATCTTGGGAAAATGACCCCTCTGAGGAAATTACAATTACAACAATTAGCTTAGCCTCACAAACCTTAATGTTAGAATTAGGGAAAGAAAACAAGAATTTAATTTTCAAAATTTCTGGAGACAAAATCAGCATGAACACATTAAACTTACACAGATCTGAACTTCAAAATATTCTGAGTATGCTAGGTAGTTAGATCTGAACTTAGAAATTAATTTTGAACATGTACAACAAATAGATCTAAACCATATACAATTTCTGAGTGAGCAAAACACTCAGATCTGAACTAGTAATTAATTTTGAACATGAACAATAGTTAGATCTAAACCATAAACAATTTCTTTTCTTGTACTCCTCCTGCATGGTGGATTCCCAAAAGGGATTTCCAACAGCCTCGCCATAAGACTGTGGATCTGAAGACTGAACCAAGAAAAGATGCTTGGAAGGCAATGGTTCAGTGGCAGTGAGTGCAACAGGAGGCTCTTTGAAATCAGATCGAGTCCTCCTAGTATCGGCTGGATTACCTATGAGATCCCCTGCATTCTGAAGAGTAGTCTGTGCCCACTTGGGCCTCTGTTCTGGCTTTGCAACTACATCTGGATGCTCTGACTCTGCATCTAACTGTATTGACTCTGACTCTGAATCTGAATCCTCTAAGTCCTCTGAATCAGAACTCTTGTCTGAAGAAGAGTCGGCATAGAGTCGGCATGTGCATGCTCATCATCTCGGACAGGTGGAAGAGTGAAGGTGTCTGCATGCGGCTGCTAAGGTACATGTGGGACACTTTCCTTGAATTGGACACTACGCTCAATGATGAGTTGGTCCGAGGAAGATCAATAAGTCGATATCCCTTCACATCGTCAGGGTATCCAACAAAAATGCACTCAGTGCTCTGTGGATCAAGTGCCTTCCTCTTTTCAGAGGGAATCCGGGCCCATGCACGAGAACCAAAAATGCGAAAGTGGGTCACTTCCAGTTTGAGGCCGCTCCAAGCCTCGTAGGGGGTCTTATCCTTGACAAATCTATGGGGAGATCTGTTTTGGATGTATGTTGCACAGTTAAGTTCTTCGGCCCATAGTCTCTGTGGTAGTGACTTTGCATGCAACATGCAAGATGCCATCTCCTTTAGAGATCTGTTTTTCTACTCAACAACTCTGTTTTGCTGCGGAGTGTAGGGAATTGTATGCTGCAACTGAATCCCTGCCTCATGGCAAGGATTATGGATCTCATGATTTACATACTCTCCCCCGTTATCAGTTCAGAGGACTTTGATCTTCTTTTCGGATTGTGTCTCAATCAAAGCTTTGAAATCTTTGAGGTGTTGAAAGATCTCAGATTTTTGCCTGAGAAAGTAGATCCATGTAAAACGTGAGAAATCGTCAACAAAAATGAGAGAAAACCTAGCTTTGCTGATCGATGGATGTGGAAAAGGACCCATGAGGTCATTGTGGATCAGATCTAAAGGTGCGGAAGCTCGCTGAGACTTTCCCTTGTCGAATTTCTCTTGAGGGTGTTTTCCGAGAACACATCCCTCACATACTCCCTTGGAGAAATGGATGTCTGGTAGACCATCAACTAATCTTTGCTTGCTAAGCTGTTGCATGTATCTGAAATTCAAATGTCCAAACCTTTCGTGCCATTTCCTACTACTTTCATCAGCATGAGTAAGCAGTAAAGCAGAATCAGGTTCAATGAATTCATAAAATGTATGCAATCTAGATTGATGATTTACCTCAACGGTTGCAACCCTGGAGTTGGTTTGCATGTCGTAGATGTCCACGACATTTGGTGTGAATACGACTCTCTTTCCGGTGCCGGAATTCATCATCTGATACACGGAGAGAAGGTTGACAGAAAGCTTGGGAACATGAAGCACATTCTCGAAACTTCCGTTGGTGAGTTCAATCCTTCCTTTGCCGGTGACTTCGACAGAAGAGTTGTCCCCCATCAGAATGGGAATACCTTTGCATGCATCCAAAGAAGAATATATTGCTTCGGAGGCAGCCATGTGATGTGATGCTCCTGAATCTACGATCCAAGCATCGGGAGAGGAGTTGATGACAATCAAGGCATGGCTAGAATTGCCTTTCTTGGAATTCGGATCTTTTGGCTTCTTCTTCTTTGCACCCTCGGGGATGCAATCTCCAAGGTTGTTTTGCTGAAGTATCTGAGACATCAGATCTATTTGTTTTTGCATGCATGCAGATTCTGAATGGAATCCTTTGTGACAGTATGTGCATTTCTCTCATTTTCTTCCCTTTTCTCCTTTGGATCCGGAGGCATCGGTGAAGGGTTTTGTGTACCCTTCCTTCTTCGTATGTGCATGAGCTTTCCGCTTATCTATATCTTTAGATTTCTGATATTTGTGGCTGCCATCATGTACAGTGAGTGCATGCGTCCTTGGGCCTTTGATTGCGCCCATGTTGATGAGCTTGGTTTGCTCTTGTGTCAAGGATTCGATAAAGTCCTCAAGAGAAGGCATCTTCCAGGTGGCTCCAGAGGCGAATCTGACAGTATGGAATGTAGATACAAATATAGAAAATTCGGGACCAAGCTTGGAGAGAATGGTGAGAAACATTTGTTTCTCCTCCGCCGAATTATCAACCCCGCAAGCTTTGAGTTGCGACAGTAAATCCTTGAATTTTGTAAAGAAATATTGGATATTGTTGAAGCTTTTTGGATCCAATGTGAGCAACTCCACCTCCAACATGTGTCCCCTCATCTCATCTTGTTTGCCAAAGAGCCCTTCCAAGATTTTCCAGGCTTCATTGGGAGTCTTATAGGAAGATATGTGAAAAAGGAGATTGGGAGAGATAAGACTGCAAATTGTTCCGAAGGCCTCATCCATGCGATTTAAGTACTTGGATTTTTCTATGGCTGATGTCGGTTTTTGTATCTGTATTCATGGTTAACCTGTACAACCCTCTGGATCGGAGATGTATGGCTATTTTCTCCTTCCATGCAAAATAGTTGTAAGGTGTAAGAATGAATTCTTTTTGGAATTCCATCTTTCTGCTGTCTTCAATCTTTTGTACCTGCAAAAAATGTGTTGAACCTGCACAGAATAGATCTAGCTAAACAATAATACCCACATTTGCAGAGAGAATTGAAGAAAGAAGAAGAAGGAGAGAAAGAATAGAAGAATTCTCATTAACCGTTGTGAATAATGAATAATTTACACATGATATACTCTGTATATCTTAATGAATTCGACTTGAGGTGAACCAATGTGCCATGGTGGTGGTCTAGAGTGATCTGGACACACACCAACAGTTACGGGAGTGAACTGCCACCTATTCTAGTCTCTCAGGTAGTTACGGGAGTGAACTGCCACCTAGTTGAGTTAACTAGTCAACTAGTCTTCAGTTAACTGACTGAACAGAGAGTAGTGAGGAGTTAACTCAGGGAATCAAGGCTAATGCACCACTTTGGTGATGATACCAAGGCAAGGCCCAATTAGCATGGTGATGATCCCAATGTTGCTTGGTGATGATCCCAATGCAACATCTAAACTCAACTCAACTAGTCAAACTGAAGTGTCAACTGAAAGAGAATATTTTCCAGGTGGAATATTCTCCCCTAAATATAGGAGACTGCATAATGACTAATTGAGTTGAGTTTAGATGTTGCATTGNGTAGTTACGGGAGTGAACTGCCACCTAGTTGAGTTAACTAGTCAACTAGTCTTCAGTTAACTGACTGAACAGAGAGTAGTGAGGAGTTAACTCAGGGAATCAAGGCTAATGCACCACTTTGGTGATGATACCAAGGCAAGGCCGAATTAGCATGGTGATGATCCCAATGTTGCTTGGTGATGATCCCAATGCAACATCTAAACTCAACTCAACTAGTCAAACTGAAGTGTCAACTGAAAGAGAATATTTTCCAGGTGGAATATTCTCTCCTAAATATAGGAGACTGCATAATGACTAATTATGACTAATAAACAAGAAAAAACCTTATGAAAAAGAAATCCTAGGTGTGTGTGAAGTAACTCCAACATTCACCACTTTGGAGGATTATTGTGGGAGTGAAAAACTCAGGGGAAATTAATTAGGATGGTTAGGCCAAATTAATAACCCAAGGAAAAAAAACACTCGATGAAAGGAACTCTTCTAATGATAAAGTCCTAGGCAACTAACCTAAACTATGATCCATGCAGACCCATTACATTATTATCCCATGCATGGGAGCGGAAATTCCAATTACAAAAATACGTGCTGAGGCCATAACTGCCTTGTAGAACCAACAAGTCTTCAACTTTGTAGCACCATCAGGTGCATATTTTCATGGTACATGGAGTTGACCCCCTAGTTGAAATAGGTGGTGAACAAGACTCTTAAAGTACTTCAGGATCCCTACCAAAGGTATATTTCTGTTTGAGCTGGGAACAAAAATGGCCAAAATTATTGTTGGTCCTTTTCCTTCAGACTGAACTCAGTTTTGAATCTGTTTTTTTGTTTTGCTTTTTTAATCTGTCAAGATAGTGTGTAGGATAAATACCAGTGAAGCTGGGTTGATGTGTGGGTTGAAGGAAGTTATGTTCTATGGTGTATAACAACTCTCATTGAGTTCATGCAAATTGCAGTTTGGGATTTCTTTAGACCTTTCATTTCTCAATATTAAGGGGTGCATATTTGAGATCTGTCAACAATTTCTAGCACCACCAATATGGACTTGCTTCTTTCTTTGCTATGTATGAGCTAACTAATCTTTATTTTTAGTTTAATTTTCCTTGTATTAATGTGTGCAGTGACATTCGTGGGGTTGCTGTCGCTGGTGTTGAGGGAGAGCCAGTGAACCTTACAGAGCCTGTAACAGAGGCAATTGCTGCAGGTTTTGTAGGATGGCTTTTGGAGAAGAAGAAAGCCGATGGATCAAGACGTTTGAGAGTTTCAGTTGGTCATGATTCCAGGATATCAGCAGACTCTCTTCAGGTATTCTTTCATATCCAGGGATATTCATTTATGCTTGCAACAATGTAACTTTCCATATGCTTATATTCAGTACTAAATTATATGTTTGCTTCATGTTTAATAACTATGGGACCTTAATAAATGTCAATAGCATATCCAAGCACTAATAATCAATCAAGAATCTTTAAACTAGATAATGGCATTCATTAAGCAATAATGTTTAACGATGTACATTTTATTCTGCACTAGTTACAAAACACCGTGTTAAAGAATTTAATGATATTTCATGTTCTAAAGATGGGATAAAAAACTGAAGCGATTAAATGTGTTTCAGTTGTAGATGTGGTTTGCAAGGTTAGATCATATATCCACATCAAACATGAGTCCACAGTGAGAAAGGAAAAGAATAACTAAATTAAGCAACTGTAGCTTTTCCACAGGCTTTGTAAGGAAGATTGTACATGTCAATCGTAATGGAATGATAGGTATGATTTGAACCTACTTATCAGTCAATTAACAGCCAATTGCTCTACCACTGAGCTATTGAGTAACAATGCAGGGGTAGTGTAATATACCCAAGGATATTATGTAGCTTGAGAAAGAAATCATAACACATAATATGATAAGCCATATAACTTAATATTTAAATATAAGAAACCAATATATTAGTTATAAGCCTGCTTATTTAATTAGAATTCATGACTTATTAAGTGACTGACCCTTTGATTTGTATTTATACAAGTTGCTTACAGTGTAAATTCATCACATTATTGAATATCAATAATTTTACTACGATATATGTGTGCATTCTTCTGTGCAAGTGTATGTTCTTCACAGGTCCATAACAAGTTGGTATCAGAGCTTCACTTGTTCCAAGGTGTTTCTGTTGTGCAGGAGGAAGAAATATGCCCACCCCTCCAAGACTGTTGAAATGATGGTGTAATCTTCACATGTGGTCACGTGCCGACCTTGTAATTAAGGCTATGAGCCTACACATGTGTAACCCCCTCATTATGTTGTATCTTTGGACTATTTTAGGTGAAGGCCGACCTAGTCAACCTCCTTGGGGCTAGTGCCCCACCTGTATGAATGTATATAAATACACACTCACCCTCATTTGTATTACACATTCTTTTATTAAAAGCTAACTGCTCTCTTATGTGATTCTTTAGCCTACGGGCACCTACATATTGTGTTTCTCTTGTTCATGGATTCATCTTCTCCTCTTTATGTGTTTATGGTTTATGCTGATCTAGGTTTTCTCTCTTTAAGGAGTGCACTGGCCTAGGGCTGTTATCTTCTCTGTTTATTGTAGGTTTTAGAGTTTTCTCTTGGATTTTCTTTCAGTGATCAGAATTAACAGCGGAAGATTGTGCCTAACCTACTGAGTTTTGGGGCTGTCTTTTGGTGATACTGTTCACTGGAGAAGGACACCCCATTTAGGGTTGTTTTGGACCCCTTTTATGTGCTGATTGGATAATTTTTGCTCAGTTTTAAATGCAAAGCATCAAGGTTTTCTTGCTGATTTATTTTAGACTCATTTTCTGCTGATCCAGAAGATATTTTCACTGTTTGGAATCACCTATGGTGGCTGTACTAGTTCTTCTTCTGGACCATCCTTTTCATGGGTTCTTCTCAGCCCTTTTTCCGTGGATATTTCAAGGTTTTTCATCACTGCTCATACTAGTATTCTGTGCATCGGTGCTCTTTTCAGCGTCTATATAGAGTTGATCCAAGTTTTTGGCGAGTAGTATTGTACCAAGGGCTGCCAAACTTGCCTATTTGGATTATCTTTGTTGAGTTATCTAGTTAATAATAGTCATCTAGATAATAGACTTAGGCATATTAATAAAGTCACTTATTGACTTTGTCTAAATCATGCTTTCATGTTGTATTAATGACTTAAATAATATTTAAGTCATTTTAAGGTTCATGCACCTAGGGACTATGCACTTAGGGTTTTTGTCATTCCTTTACTATAAAAGGATTGTTGATGATTATAGCTTAGACAGGTGCTTCTGCATAGGCTAGGTGTCAAGAATGCAGAAGATGTCCAAAGCCTCTCTACGTACTTGCTTAATTTATTAAGTGACTTTTATATTTCTTTCCTAAGTTTGACTTAGGAAAAGCGCATTAATTAAAGGTATTAATTAATGTTGACTATTCACTAAGGTTTCTAAGGTTAAGTGACTTAATTTATTTAGGTGACTTAGATCTAATCTTGACCATTGATCTCAAGTGAGGCTTAGGATTTAATCTTAGCCATCCATCACGTTGGAGGATTAAGGCTTAGGGTTTTGGTCAATGAAATGTTATAAAAGAAATCCAAAGGAGAGGAGAAAGACACACATTCAGTTGACAGTCATTGAGAGAGCGATTTTCTCAAGTGAAGAGTGAGAGACTCAAGGTTGAGGAGAAAGAAGTGTTGCAGCAGAAAATTCAGGAGAAGGGAAATTGAGTGGAGGCCGAGTTAGCTGAATTTCAGAGGGCTGAAATCTATACCAGCCGCTTGTGTGAAGGGTCCGTGCAGAGATCCATACGGATCTGTACGACAGCCATACAAGGGGTGAGAGAGAGGGAGGCTGAGCAGATTGGGGTTCCAATGGGCTGAGTTTTCCAAAGGGGCCGAGTTACAGGTTCCATTGCTGTACAAAATTCTGTATTTCTCTGCGGGCCAAATAATAATAAAATCAACTGAATGCTGGTTTTCCCAAGTTGGTTTCCAGGGTAAACAGCTGTGCAATGTGTGATTGATTTTTTGCTGTGTATAATTGATTTTCTACTTGCTGTTCCGCTGCATATTTATGTTAAAATACCAGTGTATTTCTGTTCAGCAGTTTCAGAGTTTAATTACAGGGTTAATTAATTTTCTGTGTATAAAAGATTGCTAGGAATATAAATCAGATCTGTTATTTCGGGTTTTAACAAGGTTATGTGCGCTCTTCATTTCATAATCTAAGAAGTATTTGTCTCTTCCAAGTTATTTTATGTTCTTGGTTTATTTGTGTTCAATTTCGTTTAGTTATATATCTCATTTCTTCTAACGTTTCCTAGGGATTCACCATCTTCAAGGGCCCACTACAACACTGATCCATAAGTGTTCAAGAATCATTGTTTTTAGGTTTCTTCCTTTCAGGGCTTCAAAGGAAGGTCTACTTATCAGTGTTTTGATATGGAGAATTGCTTAGGCTGTCGGATTTTCTGGGTTAATCATGAAATGAACAACGTTCATTTACTGAAGAAATATCCAACATAAGAAGGACAAACAACTAAAATACACAAAGGACCAAATATAAAATAATGAATAAAATGTGAATGAATGATATGAAAATTACAATGACCTATGTGATGGTATATATACACATTGACGGGTCATGAGGTTGACGAGTCATGTCCTTTCATTAGGTCATGGCTTTAGTTAGAATGTGACAGTGCATTTACACATTATTATTTATTTATTTGATGTTATATATATTTTATTTATTACATTGCCTGCCCCTTAGAATTGTTTTGTCCTCAAAACATATTTATGGAAAAACTTTATCTTGTTCTAGCTTGTAATGCCTTTTCATGATTCTCTATTCTTGTAGCTGTAGTGGTTGATGATACAAAACGATATGATCTTCTAAGCATTAAGCAGAATTACCAAATTGTAAGAGGGTCTGACCACCCTAATTCATCCTTTGTGGAACATTGCGCTTATAGGATTCCTGAGATGAACTTTTATTATGAGACTCAACAGTATTAGCATCGATATTCTTAGGAATATAGGTCAATTGTTTTTGTTCAGAGTGATGTTGATAGATTGATTGGTTTAGGTATTGGCTATTGTGATATATTGATTGGTCAGTCAGTTTATATGTCTCTTCAGAAACTTAAACTCTTTTACATTAAATCATTAATCTTGAATCCCAGACTTATGAAGTGCAAACACTATCTGTGTGGAATTAGTTCTTTTTTATAATTTTTATTTAAATGTAAGAAGTCTATTATATAAACATTTGAAACCAAACCAAACTTAATTAAGATAAAGAACTACTCTTTACTAATTAAATCAATACAGAAATGTTTCACACATAAATTGTTATCTACTAAGACTGTAATTGTCAAAATTACTGGTTACCGGGTCTGTCTTTGACCACAGATTGACAACTGTTATGATAATGTTTGCTGCTGTTTTAGGACAGCCAACAGTCCAAGAACTTCTTGCTGATTTGTTACGGTTGCACTTCCAATTTTAGGTGCTCTAGCATGTAATTTTAGTAACCAGAAGTTAGCACATGCATACTAAAATAAGTACAACACTCCTAAAGATCTTCACAGCTGAAAATGAACAGATCTAAGAGACTAACACATGCATTTTTGTACACTGGTATTTGTGGTCAACATGATCTTGGATAAAACACCCCCGGGGAAAACCAGTTTGGGATATATGTCTATATAATGATGATCAAAGCAAGAGATACAACAAGTAATGAAATACAATGGAACCTGTATACATAGCAAGCTCTTCACGAGTCTTGCCACAAGAACCAGAAAGAGAAGTGCCCAAACTGTGGTGCACCCTCTTCCTTTGTTTCCCTATGCACTGAACTGAAGCGCCCTAGCTCATCAGTAACCCAATGAAGAAATCCCTCCATAGGAATGTGCTGTCTTGTACTGCCTCTCCACTGAAACTATCAGAGCTCGAATCCTCCAAGCAGATTTGCTACCAGGTAGTTGCCAATCCTCTCAACATGTGCGCCCTCCTCCTAGCAGAAATGATCACGAGAAATAAACAGAGACTAAAGTTGGATATCTCTCACCATGAAAGCATGCGCCCTCCCTCTAGCCTCCTCATGCATCAGACCTCATCTCAATCT
>JASDQU010244398.1:124612-149223 GCA_032191745.1 Picea mariana
GACCAGAACTTAACTCTTATGAATGGTGGAATGATTTGATAAATGGTATGCTTCGTTAAATCTCTTAAGTTCCATGTTCACATTGTCATGCTCTAAGACTTGTAATTAAGCATTGTGAATGCCACTCTATATTGGTTCATCGAGTATAATTGCTTCATACGATAACCTTGGTTTGGAATCGGATTAACATTGGATGCACATGTGACATGAATATATATGAGAAACTTTGCAAATTTGTGTATAATGGTTTGGATTCACATGGATGCACATGAATATGTATTTGTTTTTCAAAATTTGAATATTTTATGTATTTTTAGTAACCGGTTTTTTGATCCGGTTTTTTCTTGGTTCCGGTTCGGTTCCGGTTTTTGGTGTCGACCAGTTCAATGACAGGTCCGGTTCTTGTAACATTGGTCCCAACTGCTCAAAATTTCAGCCACCAATGTTCTAATACCATGAAGATTTTCAGGTCCTATCAAGCTTGTCAACTGGGTCTGTCTTTGACCACANATTGACTCTAAGTTTCAACTGTTATGATAATGTTTGCTGCTGTTTTAGGACAGCCAACAGTCCAAGAACTTCTTGCTGATTTGTTACGGTTGCACTTCCAATTTTAGGTGCTCTAGCATGTAGTTTTAGTAACCAAAAGTTAGCACATGCATACTAAAATAAGTACAACACACCTAAAGATATTTACATTTGAAAATGAACAAATCTAAGAGACTAACACATGCATTTTTGTACATAGGTATTTTTGGTCAACATGACCTTGGATAAACCCCCCCCGGGGAAAACCAGTTTGGGATATATGTCTATATAATGATGATCAAAGCAAGAGATACAACAAGTAATGAAATACAATGGAACCTGTATACATAGCAAGCTCCCCACGAGTCTTGCCACAAGAACCAGAAAGAGAAGTGCCCAAACTGTGGTGCGCAGTCTTCCTTTGTTGCCCTCTGCACTGAACTGAAGCGCCCTAGCTCATCAATAACCCAATGAAGAAATCCCTCGACAGGAATGTGCTCTCCTGTGCTGCCTCTCCACTGCAACTATCAGAGCTCGAATCCTCCAAGCAGATTTGCTACTAGGTAGCTGTCAGTCCTCTCAACATGTGCGCCCTCCTCCTAACAGAAATGATCACCAGAAATAAACAGAGACTAAAGCTGGATATCTCTCACCATGAAAGCATGTGCCCTCCCTCTAGCCTCCTCATGCATCAGACCTCATCTCAATCTGACAAGTCCTCCTCTCCTAGTGAGCAACTGAAGGATCCAAGTGCGCCCTCCTCTCTCAGATGTGCCCCTCCTCCATGAAAATGCTCCTGACCAAGAAGAGAATGCTAAGACGCCATGGAAATACTCTCCATGCAAGCTCCAAGCCAACACAAGCTCCTCCTCAAGCTCTCAAGGGTTTTGCTCAAACCCTCATGAACTGCTCCCTCCTTCTCCGCAAGATTTGCGCCCCTCTTCTCTTCTCCAAAAACAACAAGTGAAGAATGAGTCTCAAAAATATCTTTACCCTCTCTTTAGCCTCCTCATGCCAACCCTAAAAGATCAATGACCTAGATTAGATATAGCCAAGTCTAATCAATGGGTGAGATCAACTCCAATAATCTCACTAAGGAAACCCACTTTCCTTAGTTGCTTTATGTCTATTAATTCACCCACATTGCGAATGAATTGTCACTTTATGACTTAAGTGACATATTTCACTTTTGACTTAAAACTCCTAAGTCAAAGTGAAATTAGAATCATAAAGTAAAGTACAAGGGTAATAGTCTTCCCCCTTTGTGCTTAGAGACTCATAAGCACATGGGGACCACTTTCCAAGGTACCCAAATCTCAACACAATTCACAGAGATAGAATGTTCTTGCAACGATACTCTTAGACAATCTGTTCAATAATAGTGAATGCAAGAATATTTCCTGTAATAAATGAATCTAACAACTGCATATTAATAGAAGGAACAACACACAAAATCAGTGCTCTATAATCTAAGAAATAACACAATAACAGTAAGCAAAAGAGAATAATAAAGCAATGCAGCGTAGACCAGAGGCTAAGTCACTTGGTTTGAGTTCAAATTCGAATTCAATGACCTTGAGGTTCGACAAAAATTCAACACTGAAAATTTCAGTGATAAAATTTGACATTAAATTCAAATAGTACAAAATTTTAAAATAAAAAATATATGTAATAGATTGAAAACATATGCAATTAAACCCATATGATATAAATGAAACCCGTTGCAAAGAAACCCAAACCCTGGTCCAAATTAAAAGTTAAAACCTTGGCCGCAGACTGGAACTAACTTGCAAGTGTGTCGACGTCGGGTGGAGGAGTCTACGGCTGTGGGGAGGAAACTTGTTGGGCGGAGGAGAGTTGGGTGCAACATCGGGTGGAGAAATATGATCCTGCACGGAGGCAATGAGAAATACGTTGGGCAGAGGAATATGCCCCTATGCGGAGGCAACGGGAAATATGTTGGGCGGAGGAAGCTGGAATTGGGTTAGGTGGAGGAGTATGTAGATGCACGGAGGCCATGGGAAATACATCCGAGGACTTGAGCGTTGGAAGAAATGAAAAACATTGCACGCGAAAACCATGCGGAGGGGGCGACCAGGGTTTATTTATTTATTTATTTTTCTGTCGAATTTGGTCACCGAATTTGAATGAATCTTTGATTTTCCAGCGAATTTATTCGCCTTATAGTTCCAATTCGAGCTTCATTTTGGGTTCAACATGAGATTTTTCGAATCTGGGTCGAACTTATTCGAATTTCCTTCACATTCGTCGAATTTCAAATTCCCTTCACATTCGACGAATTTCGAATTTCAAGGATAAAAATSGTCGAATACGGTGACTTAGACCAGCGGTAGGGGACCCTCGTATCCTGGAACAGTTGCAGAAGATAACTACAGTCCTACTTATTTATCAACATGCCATATGTAGTATCAACAAGCTTTGTCTTAAGTCTGGAAAGTAGATCAGGTTACAATAAATGTATTCATCAATTCCTCTATCTCTCTGTCTACCCTCATAATCTAACTTGAAGTGATATTTATAGGCAATACAATATAGAAAGGAGAATGCTGATGCCTAGCGCTTGATCCTATAATCCCTGCGATCTATCACATCCACTAATAAAAGCTAAATCTAAAACAAGGGATACGATACTCTGTATCCCTAGCATATAGTTGCTGGAATTGACTTGAAGGTAAACAATCGCCTAGTTTAGCGTTTGTGGATGTGTAATGGGTGTTGAACCATCTCGTGAGGACCGTGCATGATTTCCAAGTGGCAGAGTTCACTTGGAGACAACGCTGATATGCAAACCATCAATCAGTTACAGGATCTGCGCATCAGTTACAGGATCTGCAATTCTTGTAACATTTGAGTAGTAAAATGAATTTCAACTCTATTTTGTTTATCAAAGATTAGGAATATATGAATATAGACAACTCAATATCTTAAGATGCTCTTGGAGAGGTATATCTTGTAGAAATCATGAGTAATGTGATAAAAAGGAATAGTAATGAGGTGGAAAATGGAGGAATAGGAAGTCAAAGTGGCATAACTAACAGTGAAGATAGTGTCAAAATGAAGACCCAACATCTCCCCCACACGGAAGGTGTTGCATGTCCTCATGCATCTATATTGTATATCTGTAGGCGACCTTAATATAACACCGTTCCCCAAAATTTGCCAAAATTTAAATTCAAAGTTTGAACAAAACTGTACCCAGGTTTGAAGCTGTTTCATGTGTTTTCTGCTGCATTGATTAGGATGTCTAAATGGATGTTGACGCTGTACTATTTTGCCCCCTTTTCTGCTGCATCATTACCTTAATTTTTAACTTTCGCTTCTACATCTTGATTTGTTGATTTTTCCTGTACCATTTTCTAGCCTGCTTCTTGAATAATTTATTCTTAGATTCCAGCTGTTCATTCTCCCTCTGAAGCCTAGCACTCTGGTTCTTAAGTGACTCATTTTCATTTTAAATGTAGCGATCCAAGAGCCCTAATTCTTTAATCTCTTCCTTCAACCTTTTAATTTTCTTTTTCTTCTTTTGTAATTTCGAAGAAGCAAGAGAACATGTTGGAATTGGATTCGTTTCTTCTTTCACCTGCTTTGGGAACACCATCTTACATTCATCAAAATCTTGCTTGTTGATTTCTATTTCTAAACACAGGGGAAAGTCCTGGAAAATCTAGTTCTTGGCTTTTTAGGTAGATTTCCAAAAACTATAACTTGATCCTCCTGCTTCTCATAACTTGGCTTCAGTCGTGCACGTGCTTGCTTTGCCATACTTCAGGTGAATCTGTGCTTAACAGGTATGGTTTCGTTAGAGCTTGATCCTTTTTTCTTCTTTAACAATTTTGTTCTTGATTTCTTTGTCTGTAAATTCAAATCCTCGGCTATGTGAGAATGAGAATCTTCACTACCAGTATCTTGAACATCTGCAATAGACCCTTCTTGGAACCCATTCTGAACCAGAAATTGTTCCCATGTTTCATTCATTTTTCTCAACTCCTCCATAACAATTAACTTAATCAAGCCATGATGGTACAAGCTTCTCTCTATATTCTTAGGGTTCCTCTGAATGCATGCTGCCATCTTTGTAAGGCTTTTCCATAAATAAAAGGGAAAATTGATTGTTTTATTGGCTTGAAAATGTAGTAGTAGTCTTATATGATATACAAAAGTGAGGCCATACCTTCCTTCACAGGTCACATATTTCTGGATGAAGAAGAGGACGTCTCTCCAAGTTTCTTTTAGCCAAGTCCGTGGCTCTTGCCTTAGTTAGGGTTTTGTTTTGATTTGTGCAAGAATTGTGTCCAGACTCCATACTCCTCCTTCCGTTCTTTTGTTTTTAAACCATTTTTCACTGCTTTGAGGCAACCCTGTGGCAACTGCAATTGAGGCTTCCGAAACTTGAAGTGTCAATTCACCCACCTGAGCCCTGGTACCGTTAAAACTTTCTGCAAATGCCTGTGTAACTTTGTTGTTGCGCCCCTAGAATTTCTCAAGGAATCGAATCCACCCTGCTTCCTGAAAAATACGTCTGCATTTGGGGTAAGCCTCCAATAATTTGATGCCATTAGGTTCACAACGGATGACACCTCTCCTAGCCATAATTCTTCACCTTCAATATGGAGGATACGCTTGGTACTTCGATCTCTGCTATCAACTTTGTTAGTCAAGGGTTTGGATACAAGTTTACAAGATAAGGGAATGTGGAATGGTGTGAAATGAGGCAATATAGAAAAAATTGTGAGGGTTATTTTGAATTAGAGCTGTCGATTTTGAGTCACCATCGGGTATAATTATCCATGAGATCAACAAATCATTTCGGTGACAAGATTTGTTTTGATTGGAGAGATGAATCGACCACAACTAATCATAACGGTACTGAAGTATGAGCTTATTATGAGGTAAAATGGTATGCTTAAGTTCGAAATATTGTAAGGTAAGGTAGGATTTAAGATTTGGGTAAGGTAACTCAATGCTAAAATGAAATAATAATAGGCTAGGATATGAATGATAGTATTGCGATTTCTCAAATGTAAAGAGCTTAGTCAAGTCATCTTTTATTCTTCCCAAATCTTTGATAAAATAAAATAGATGAAAACCATTGACCTCAATTACTTGTATTGAGCTTTGATTTCTCTTTGTGATTTGCTGGACAGAGGCAAAGGATTTTTTTGCTAGATCCTTCTTGACTGGAACTTTATGATTGGAGGCTGCATAAATTGGAACAAACTTTTTGTACTACTGCAAGAAACTGACTTCTGAATATGCTACCATAAAACAAATCTCAGATGCTGAAACAAATGATAAGATCTGTCATTTCTGGAACAAGTTACAAGATCTGGCAGATCCTATAACTACTGTGAAAGTGCTGAAACTACTGTGAAAATTGGATAATTGACTAAACTACTGTGAAAATTGGATAATTGACTGAACCAATTTTGATGTGAATTGTTCTCTCTACCTCTTAGGGACCAAGCCAATGCGTGGTAAATTTATCCTTAAAATTTTTGAACCTTGAATCAAAAAGAAGGGCCCAATCTCCTGCTTTGAATTGCTTTTTCTTAATAAACCCCTCGTGCCATTTTTCCCTCTGCTGCTGTACAAGAATGGTATGTTGAAAGGCACCTTGGTGCATTTTATCTAATTCATTAAGCTGTGCAATGCGCTGCTTTTGTGCTTCCGACAGATTCATCCCTAGTTTTGGTGCAATCTTAAAAGTCTTGATTTGAAATTCAATTGGAAGAAGAACCTGCTTACCGTACACCAATTCGTATGGGGTAAAACCAGTAGTGTTTCTCCATGTTGTTCTATATGGCCACAATGCTTCTGGAAGCTTTTCTGTCCAATCCTTCCAATGGAGTTGAACTGTCTTGGTTAGAATTGCCTCCAAAGCCTTGTTTGTAGATTCCACTTGCCAATTGGCTTGTGGGTGATACAGAGAAGACTTTTGGAGCTTGATTTGGTACCGTTGGATAATTGACTGAACCAATTTTGATGTGAATTGTTCTCTCTGATCAATAACTATCTCCCTTGGAACCCCAAAACAAACAAAGATGTCTTCAAATAAGAAATCCACCACTGCCTGCTCAGTTACCTTCGGAAGAGATTTTGCCTTCACCTACTTGGTGATGTAATCTGTGCATACCAAAATGTATCTCTTTTTCTTCGACAATGGATTAATCAGTTCCACAAAATCTCGGGCCCATTTTTCAAAAGGCCCAATTAGAACTTGTGGCTGTAGAGGCATCTCGTCTACTGCAACTGTGTGTCCCATTCTTTCACAGCTGTCGCAACTCCTATCATACTTCTTGGCATCTCTAAAAAGAGTGGGCCAACAATATCCTAGGTGAAGGACTTTATAGGCAGTCCCCTTGTTTGCAAAATGGCCACCACATGGCCCATCATGGCATGCCTTCAAGATGTCAAACATCTCATCTTCTCGTACACATCTTCGAATGATAAAATCTGGTCCCATGTAGATAATATCCCCTCGAATCCATGAGTATGTGGCACTTCTTCTAAAAATCCTCTGTATTTCTCTAGGAGAAAAATGCCATGGCAATTTTTCTGTAGATAAGTAATTAGCTATATCTGCAAACCATGGTGAGTTAGTAGATATTCCAAATAAACTTATTTCGGGGAAACTATTCTTTACAGGAACAACCCCACCTTCATTGTTGATTCTAGAAGGAAAATCTGCAACCAAATTTTCTCTTTCTGGTCTATCTAATATGGTAATGATGAATTCTTGTAACAATAAGAGCCACCTAGTGATTCTGCCATTTGTTATAGGTTTATTCATGAGGTACCTAATAGCGGAGTGGTTAGTGTTATAACCTAGGTTTGCACCCCTGCTCTTTTCCCTCCTTTACCCTTTACATCCATCATTTTGAGTTTTGTGATTGCTTGCTCAGCTCATTCTCCACGGTTTAATTGTTGAGTGTCATGGCCCTTGCTTGTCTATTTGTCATTGCTTATTTGCACCGTCTGTTTGCTTTCCTGAAAAGGATCACATGCTCTGGTTTGATTTTCAAATACTTTTCATCATTTTTCCACTAATGGAGATATGCAGGTCCATCGAGCCTTTGTGTGTGTGCAGGAGATATCCAGGTTCAACAAAGCCATCAAAGCTCAGTAAGCTTCCGCAGAGAAGGGCAACGAATTGGAGCAGTTCTTGTCGGACTCGAAATGCAAGCAAACAACAGGTTGACATGATCGACGGTGAGGATTCAGCCTTCAAGCCAGATCGACGGTTCTCGTGCGATCGAGATTTTATATATGGAGAAAAGATGTTTTGTCGCGGAGTGCCTAACCCTCGCGCTGATCGCCATCAACGACATCCCCATCCTCCAGATCAACGGTCCTCACACGATTCCGGACCCCCCCGACCATTCTACCTTTAACGGTGGGGAGGGGTGTCTGGAAAAGTGGTTTCCCCGCCGYGGGCCCTACCTAACGTAGCGCCTCCTCAGGATTTCAGACCCCCCCTCTC
Source organism: Picea mariana (assembly GCA_032191745.1). Classification (NCBI taxonomy): domain Eukaryota; kingdom Viridiplantae; phylum Streptophyta; class Pinopsida; order Pinales; family Pinaceae; genus Picea; species Picea mariana. The sequence goes on from JASDQU010244398.1 coordinate 132,642, forward strand.
TAATCCACTTACCGCCTACCCCCCCCCTCCGAAATCTTGCCGGATTGCCTCCCGATACCACTCCTTTCACCACCTACACCTGTCCTCCACTCACGCCTGTCACCTCCCGCGTATATACCACCCCTCTCCTGTCTCCCACTCACACTCATATCGCTCACCTCCACTTCATCTACATCCACGCCATCCACCTCCACGCTTCCTGTCTTTCTATTGGACGCCCGCCTCCATGTCTTCCTGTTCACAACCAGTGCATAACAGAGTGCGCTTAGCTTCCGAAAGCTCAGACACAGACATGGAGTTAAGTCTCGGTCCCAGGTCGAAGCAGATTGGTTCCAGAACACTTTAGAAGACTACCTCTTCCTCAAGTAGATATCTGTCCATATGGTCGATCACCTCCAGAAGCCTCAAATAGCTCGCAGGCATGCCATTACTCAACACAGAGCTCTGTTCTGTAACTCCAAGTCCTATTTCTGCCAATTCAGTTTCTCCAGCACATGCATCAGTTCTGTCTCAGAGACAATAGCAGTTTCAGTTGTTCAGTTCCAGAATCTTTTAGACTAAATTAATAAGTGGTCTTCTGTGTGTGATAAGAACCACTCCTTTGGTTAAAGTTCAGTCTGAAGTATACATATTGTACTCCATGCAAATGTTTTAGTTAAGTTAATGATTTGTTCTACAATTAGTGATCCAGAGTTAGGTCCCAGTCCTAGATGGACGAGAACCTCTGCAACTCTGCTAAATATGCAGTCTTTGTATGTTTGAGGGGTTGGAAGTTTTTGGAAGGAAAGGAGAAGCAGCATAACGATTGGACTTGCTCAGTTAATTGTAAAGTTTTCCACCTGGTGAATATATGTTGATGACAATTGTGTTTCTTATTCAAATCTTTATGTGTTGATTCTTATCTTGAATGCAGATTTTGTGATGTGTGCAACGTGCATTTCCTTATTCTCTCAACTACTGTTTTAGTTTATCTTTTGCTGGTTATGCAACCTGTTATACAACTACTGTTCTGTGAAAGATCCACTATTTTGCAACCTGTTGAATGATTTGCATCTAGATATTTGTCTAGGTCCTGAGATATTATCTTATGTCTTGGTTTCCGCACAACAAGTGGTTCATTGCATTGCTTCTTGTTGTTGTTGTCTGTGTGTGTCTTTTCATACCCTCAATTGTCATTTAAATACCCATACCATTAGCAAATGAGAACCTACTTTTACACTGTGTGGCCTGTCCTACCAGAGCACCATCTTTGAAAACCTGTCCTTAAGCTTACCAACAAAACCTACTTGTAAAAAACCAATCATTACAACTTGAGGTGGCCTACCTTTGCCCTTTAGCAATCAGGTGCAGAGCTTAGGACCAACAATTAGTATGGACAAAAACTTCATATCCAGTTATATAATGCCTAAACTTGTTGATAGCATGAATTACTGCAAGGAATTCCTTTCAGTCACAGTGTAGTTCAATTGAGCAGGAGTTAAATTTTTACTAATGAAATAAATAGCATAGGTTTGAAGATTTTCCTTTTGTCCCAAAACTGTTCCCATAACTGAATCTGATGCATTGGTGGAGATACAAAAGGGTAAGGTTCAATCTGGTTCTTTAATATCGGGGCTGTAGAAAGTTTTTCCTTAAGTATATGTCAAAAGCAACTTGGAACTTAGTATCCCAGAAGAAATCAACATCTTTTGCAAGCAATTTGAATAAAGGTTAAGCTATTTTAGAAAAGTTTTGTATAAAGCACTTGCAATAGCCTGCATGTCCCAAGAAGCTTCTCACGCCCTTTTGGGTAGCTGGAGGTGGTAACTTGACAATCGCTGCAATTTTTGTCGGGTCAATTTTAGTCCCTGCAAAAGACACATGATGACCAAGAACAATTCCTTCAGTAAATAACATAATTTTTTTTTCACGACTTAATGCAAGATTGGTTTCCCGACATCTAGTTAAAACCTTTTCAAGATTGTCTAAAGTTTCATCCAAAAAATCTCCATACACAGAAAAGTCATCCATGTATACTTCTACGCAACCATGAATCAAGTCAGAGAAAATACCTAATACCGCTTTTTGAAATGTAGCAAGTGCATTACACAACCCAAAAGGCAATACCTTATAGGCATATGTACCCCAAGGACATGTAAAGGTAGTTTTGTCTTGATCTTTCGGAGCAATTCGAATTTGAATGTACCCACTAAATCCATCAAGGAAAGAAAAATATTTCTTCCCTGCTAATGTATCCAAGATCTGATCAATGAAAGGTAAGGGAAATGATCTTTCAAGGTGGCCTTATTTAATTCCCGATAATCTATGCATACCCGCCACTTACTATTTTTCTTGGAAACAATTACCAAGGTGAGACCCATTGGCTATCTGAAATGGGGTACATGAAATTTACATTCAGTAATTTCTGTAGTTCCTCTTCCACAACTTCCTTTAAAGCTGGGTTCATTCTTCTTTGAGGCTGTTTAATAGGTTTGGCATCTTCTTGAATGTAAATATGATGAATGCAAGTATCCGGGTGAATGCCTCTCATATCCAATCCCATGCAAATACATCAGAATATTTCTGCAAAGTTGAATTAACTGTTTTTGCTGAGATTCATCTAATGCAGAATTGATGTTTAAAAGTTTTCCAGGATAAATTTCAACTCTTTTACTGCAGGTTTCAGAAATAGTATTTACAAAAAATTCAACAGTTTTATTACAGGTTTCAGTATTTACATAAATTAGTGACTGAAATAAAGATGATAGGGTATCTATAGTCCAAGCTTCCTGAAAATGCTGCCCCAAAAGATAATCAAAATAAGGTTGTGCAGAAGATGAAGGCTACCCCCCAAAATACTGAGTAAAATCAGGGTTAGTAATGAAATTATTAAGCAGATTTTCATCAGTATTTTTCTTGAGATCCATATCCTGTTCAATTGTTAAAAGTGGTTGAATCACTTCTTCATCATTGTTGGGGTCATCAAGCCATGGCATATGTTTTAATTCACTGGCAGATTTTGCAGGTGGATAAATGGTGATTTGCTTAATTGCATTTCCATGTGAAATCGTCATATTTCCAGATTTATAGCTAATAAATGCATCTGCAGTTGCTAATGACAGTCTGCCTAGGATTAAAGGGTGCCCCCCTAGATTAGACTCAGGTTGTAAGACCATAAAGTTCACAAGATACTCCCAGGAATCTAAGGATACAATGATATCGTCTAGTACATCCTCAGGTTTGGTTTTAGATCTGTCTGCTAATTCCAATGCTGTGGGTGTGGGTTGAAGATTACATATGAAGGCTGCCCCCAAAATACTGAGTAAAATCAGGGTTAGTAATGAAGTTATTAAGCAGATTTTCATCAGTATTTTTCTTGAGACTCATAGCCTGTTCAATTGTTAAAAGTGGTTGGATCACTTCTTCATCATTGTTGGGGTCATCAAGCCATGATATATGTTCAAATTCATTGGCAGATTTTGCTAGTGGATAAATGGTGATTTGTTTAACTTCATTTCCATGTGAAATGGTCATATTTCCAGATCTACAGCTAATAAATGCATATACTATTGCTAACCATAGTCTGCCTAGGATTAAGGGGTGATCCCCTAGATTGGACTTAGGTTGTAAGACTATAAAGTCCACAAGATACTCCCAGGAATCTAAGGATACAATGATATCTTCTAGTACACCCTCAGGTTTGATTTTAGATTTGTCTGCTTATTCCAATACTGTGGGAGTGGGTCAGTTTATATCTTTTATATTTTTTTGTACTTTTGTATTATAAAGAAATAATTGAAAATTTAGGGTTTTGGTTTGTGAATGTTAGGAGTTATGGCTTAGCCTTATATCCACTTAGGGCTTATGGGGTCAAGAAGTATGCCCCTCTAAAAATCAGTTATCCCCGTTTATGGATTAGAACTAGAGACTAGAGTCACAAGGCTAGTAGTCTCTTGCTAATCAAGACAAACTATGATAACCAATGCCCTACAAGAAGGGTTTCCCCAAGGAAATAGCCTTCACCAACACGATCAACAAAAGACTTGAAAATAATACTTGAAACCCTTGCCAAGGAGCATAGAACTAGTCAAGACAAGAGACGAGCACTTACCAAATTGTTTTAGGGAAGAAGGAAGAGATACAAACCCTAGACATCCTCCCTCCAAGTAGTTGATAACTCTTCAGAGGATCGATCTTGCTAGTTTATGTAGAATCTTGAGTAATCACAATAGTCTTTAAAATTTTCCAAGAAGAATAACCAAGAAAGATAGAGCTCCAAGAATTGACACTAGAAAACACCAAGTAAAGCTCTTCTATTAAATGGCTCCAAGAATAATCTCCAACAATTCACAACAAAATAAGTGAGAGGAGTGCCTATATTTATAGATGAGGCTCTCAACTCCTCTCCACTCTTTATTCCCCAAAATCAAGCTAAGGAATAAAATAAAATGAGTTGTCATCCACACAAATCGGAGACTAAGTCAAAAGTACAATTAAATGATGCTTTACATGTTTAAAATCCTCATAGAAGGGGATGGCTTCAACAAATTGTGCTCCAAAAATGCTCAACTAATGTCCATAAATCCATGAAATATGTCTCCAAAGCTTGACCATGTCCATACCTAAGGTCAAGGCACCTCCATGAAGCATGGGAGTGACCCTTAAAGTGAAAAAATGGATCATAAAACCCCCAACAACAACAACGATGTCAAGCTTCTAAGAGGGCCGATTTGGCCTTTTTTGGTACAACGTTCCACTTGAAAAGACTTGGGGAGGACTTAAAATGTGACAAGAAATAATCCTTGGCTACTCAAACTCCAACGTCTACCTTAAAGAAGGGGGACGACCTCATCTCAAGCCACAAATAGCCTTCTAATGTGGATGACTTCTTTAATTTGCTCAACAAGTCATCAAAGGGTGGTCTAAAAGTGCATCCACATCAAAAGGCTAAGCGCCAAGTGACCTCCATCAAGTGCTAAGTCGTATGAGTGACGTCCACATCATCAAATTAGGCTCAAAATAGCCCCATCGTCCTCATGAAGTGCCCCTAAATGGAGTCAACCCTCCCTTAGTGAGTAATTTTCTTTAAAAAAGTGCTAAAGGAGAGAGACGTCCTGGCTCTTGACACATGGCGAGCATAGAGGATGTCCATGTGGATGAAAGTAGCCCGTCCGTGCCTTAGAGAGGGTGACCAATGCCTCAAAAAGTGCAAATGAATAATCATGTGCATAATATCCTCCGAAGGCCCAAGTGTGGTACATACATATGAAGGAGAGGGTCTGTTGACCACCTATTTCAACTAGGGGGTCAACTCCATGTGCCATGAAGCTATGTACCTGATGGTGCAACAAAGATGAAGACTTACTGGTTCTACAAGACAATTTTTCCCTCAACACTTCTTTTTGTAACTGGAATTTCCACTCCCCTGCGTGGGATAATAATGTAATGGGTTTCCATGGATCATATTGTAGGTTAGTTTCTTAGGACTTTATCATTAGGGAAGTCCTTTCATCGAGTGTTTTTTTTCCTTAGGTAATTAATTTGGCCTAACCAACCATTTTAATTACCCTTGAGTTTTTCATTCCCACAATAATCCTCCAAAGTGGTGAAAGGCGTTCTAATGATCGAACCCAATGGGTGACTAGGGTCTAGGAATATTGTAAATGACCATGCTAAACATCTCCTAGAGTCTCGTGGAATTCCGTCGAGTCTAAGTAGTTTTTTTTATTTTTTTAAAATTACCCATTTAATGGTAATTTTAATTAATTTTGATGTAAAAATGTAAAAAATAGGTCCTTGGGGATTTTGATAGGGGTGTGAGTACTCAAAAGAAATGGAATGAGACCCCCTACACCCTTGGACCATGTTTTAGCTCAATTGAACAAGTTTTGCTAGGTCATTGTCCATGAGGAGTCCAAGTCAGTCCAAGTCAACAATTTATTTGCTTTAATTTGGCTAAGTAAAAATGTCAATTTTTGTAAAATGAGAAAAAAAGTTAGAGAAAGAGTGGGAGATGATGCGTAACCCTTTTCCTAAGTTAGAAAACCACTTTTCTAAGTTAAACTCACCCCCACACCTAGCCACTACCTCAACTTGTCATCCCCCCTAGGGAAGTTGTGCCCCCCTTGGCGAGGAACTTGTCCCAACTTAAAAATTAAAGGTAAATCACCCCCCTAAGCCTAAGTGTGCCCTCCTAATACTCTAATTAGATGATTGGGTCGGCCAAAAGGTGTTTCCCCCTCTCATCCACTCAACCCTCACAACCCTCACCTAGCTAAAACCCTAAAAGTGCGCCCCCCTTGAGATGATCACCCTTTCTTGCTTGATTGCTACTTGGAGATCATCCAAGAGGGGTCTCTCTTGGCTCCCAAGTATAAAACAAAGCCCACCCCTCCTCATTTCACAAGATCTATTCTAAGTGTACTGTTACTATGCCCAAATCTCTCCCACTCCTCTCCTACTCTTCTCTCTTTCTCCCATTTGCTCTTGCTCTTGTGTAAAGCTTGTTGCAAGTATTTGCGGCAACCCTTTTCTATTTGGATTAAAAGAAATCTTTGGAGGATCCATGGTGCATTGAGAGTCTTCTTGGTGTTATCTTGCTACATTGGAGGTGATACTTGTTTGGTTTCTTTCTTTGTGTATGCATTTGTTATAGATCTAGACTAGAAAGTCCAAGCAAAGTATTTTTCTTGGGTAGATCTATGGTAGTAGGATTGTAGATCTAGTGAGTATTTTTTGGGATCTAGCAAAGTATTTTGTTTCATCTTTAAGATCTACTCACATCTTCTCTTTTCTGTAGCTTTGTTTCACAAGATTTGCAGGTCACCCAAGGGTTTTGTGGACAAATTTCAGATCCGAAAATTTGTCCCTTCACCCAACTCAAACCTCTTTAAATTTCTGCAATAATTTTTTGTACATTTCATACATATTTTTGGGTATTCTAACCCTTTTGAATAGTTCATTTAAATATATTTGTTTGCCGATTTTATACATAGAATTTTTCTGTTATTATTAACAGAAAATATTTGAGTTTTTTGGTTACTTTTGCAAACTTGAACCAGAAAAGAGGAGGTGCTGCCCATTTGGGGCCATAAAACTTCAAGAAAAGACCTCCCAAGTTGGGGTATTGTTCACCCAACTCTTCTCTTTTCTTTTGTCATTGTAAGCAAGCCCAAAGAGAGTCTCTTGGGCTTGCATTTCTTTCTAAGTTTAAAATTTCTGCAATTTATTTCATAAATGTGCCTACACCTTGCATAGTGGATTGGCCTAGCCACCCATGCAAAATCGTAAGGTTAGAAGTTAGATTTATTTTCAGTTTTGTTATTTCATTTTAAAGTTTGCCCCACTTGCCCTTAAGGCAAGGTTGTGTGGCTAGATTTACTTGCTTTCATTTCAAGTTAAGTTATTTTATTTGTTTATTTTATTCACTCACTTGGGCACAAAACCGGTAGGCTTGTCCTCCATCTTGTGCCTTTGTTGAGGTTGCAAGTAGTTAGTTGTTTCTTTCAAGCTCATTGACTTTCATTCATTCTTTTTCCTACACCCTGCAAAGAGGATTGGCCTTGCCACCCATGTAGTACCGTAAGGCTTGTTTCATATGTTAAGTTGTTAATAATTGCTTATGCTCTTTACTTTCTTTCAATTCATTAAATTTCATTGTTTATATCTCACATAGTTAGAGGCATATCTATTTTAATATCTTGTATAGGCTCTTGGAAGCATTTTCTTTCTTTTGCAATTTGTTTAAGTTGGGTCTACAAGCATATTGTCATTTCATTTATTTTTCAAGCTCTATCTCCTTAAGCACTCTTAATACAAGTAATTTTATTGGTTTAATCAATTAACTTGTAGCTTTAGGAGGGACAATCTATCTAGTAATTAGAGCACCCTTTACTGATACAACTTTCGCCACCAAAAAGGAGGCTTGTGGAGGCTACTTGGGGTGCTAGGTCAAGGATGATCTCACGGCATTAGGTGTCCCCCTTATTGAGCACCCAAGTTTTTCGGGTTGACCTGTGGATCTAGGGTAAGGCCTTGTTTGCCTTGCTTATTGAGCACCCAACAATCATTTTGGCCAAAGCGGTAGGAGTATAGGGGAAGTCACCTAGTTTAGGCTTTCAACTTCACCTCAATTTCATAATTTGTGCTTCAAGTTCATAATCTAATCTAAGTTGTGTATGATCTTTACTTTCCTTCAACTTTACTTTCAAGCATTATCTTTGTTGCATTTACTTTTCAATTGGGTATATTTGTGGTTGAGTGGTGTATCTTGAAGTTGTGCATTCATCATCTTGGTAGTTTTTCTCTCAAGTTATTGCATCCTTGAAGTTGCGCATTAGTCCCATTGGTGGCTTCTCTTTCAAGTTTTGGTTCCCTTGAAGTTGCGCACTAGTCCTTGAGTGCCTTCTTCAGAAGTTGCGCATCTCCTTTGGGCATCTAATCTTTGGCTGTAAGTTGTTTCCATTGTGGTGAATGCATCTTTGAGCTATCTCTCTTTTACATATCTGCAAAATCAATTAAGTGGTTAGTTCAATTGTGCTTCATTGGTGTAATAGATCTAACAAATGCTTCTTTCATTTCATTTGTAAATTGGCAAGTAGTTGTACTTGTGTATATTGTACAATCATCTCGTTATTCTTTATTTTGATAATTGTTGTAATTGTAGCTCCTTTGTCTTAATTTGTAAAGTTATTCTTTAGTTGTATTTAGATCTTTTCTTTACTTGTTGTCACTTAATTGACCCCTTTCCCAACCTTTAGGTGCTAGTCTTAGTTGACTTTAGGGAAATGGTTGATTTTCATTAAAGGTGTGTATTGCATTTGCTGCTTCTCATATGGGCTAGCTCCCCCTTACCATTAACAAACTAAAACTAACTCCTAGAATTCATCTAATAATTCATATAGTAACTAGGGTCTACCCCCCTTGGCTTCCCTAGGAGTAAGCCTAGATGAAAGAAGTCCAAATCCGAGGTGACACGTGGGTTTGGACTTACGGATTGTGCCTCCAAGGACACACCAAGTGGATTGAGACTTTTCCACGTTTACAAGTGTGTATAAGGATGACAATAGGGTTCATGTGGGTAAGGTGTGCTAAACCATGGGTATGGTAACCCTTACTAAGCACAATCACCTTTTACATAGAAAAAGAATGAGTGAACAGTGAAGGGCCGCTGTAAATCATGTATCCTAGTAGATCCACCTCAGAATGCCCACATACCTATCTAGGACATAAATGCCCAACATCAAAGGGAGTTACCACCTCCAAAAGGGTAGTCGGTCAGAGCAATAAAACCAAGCACCTTGAGAATGGGGACTAAAACGACATGCCATGACCATCCACCTGAGGGCTTCTGGGTAACCTCTAACCAACACTCGTACATCAAATTCATCCCATCATGGCCAATACAAAGAAATCATCACACATTGGGCACATCGAGGTGGTTACATGTCATGAAAAATGTAATGTCCCCCACCTCTTGATAAAGAGGTGTTGAGGAGACTCAGTGGCCTGGGCATCCCCACTAGGTCATAGTCTCACACTGAAGGGGAAAGTCAACTAGACTAAGGTTATATTCTTAAGTTGACTTGAAGAAAAAGAGTTAAAAGGAATAAAAGATAACTCAGTAAAAGAATAGAAGTTAACCATGGGAGTTAATCTAACTCAACAGAGGAATAGAAGGAAAAAGTATAAATAGAAGGCTGAGGCACACCTATTATTCATTCTGGATTTGGTATGTTGCTTGTTATTGCTCTTGAGCATACAGTTTGGGGGTTTTGCTGTACAAACCCTTGTGAGCAACTCAGTGGTGAAAGACCCACTCACCTTGTTCCACAGCTTGGTCTCGGGGATGAAAGACTCCTCCACACCATTCTACACTCAGCATATTTCCACCTAGCACTTCAGAAGATAGCAGGGCCGTACTGTTCTTGAGTTTCCAACAAGGGCGCACCATCACCTAGAGAAGGGTTCGATCCAGCTTATTAGGAGAGCCTGTGGCCATTTCGTCACTTGGGTTTTATTTGCAAGGGCACAACCATCATTTTTAGGGTTTTTCTGGAGAGTTATCACCATCAGATATTTAGCTTCAGATTGGGACGTCTTGGAGACAAAGGGGACGTCCTATGATTCAGTAAATCTCAGATCTAGAGAGCTTCACCTGGAATCTGAGTTTGAAACTTCTCCTATAGGGTTTTCATAGCCCGATCTACATTCCTGGGGAGTTTCAGGGCATTTGGAGGCTTTTCTCATCAGGGCCAAATTACCTAAGGTTCCAGGCATCTAGGAGGACACAACTTTAGTAGAAGATTCACAGTTTGGAGGAGTTTGCCTTGGTCATTCAGCTTGAGATTTCAGGGGGGTGTTCCTATCACCCAGATCTATCCGTTGGCAGAGTTTGGGCTCATTTGGAGTCTTCTTGCAGTTGGGCCGAGTTATTGAGGGTTTTCAGTCTTCTAGTGGAGCGTGGCATCTTCCAGCTTGAGGAATCGACATTCAGATCTACTTGTATCAGTCTTCATCTCTCATTCAGCCTTTGGAGGCTTATTTTGTATCGGCAGAGCATTTTGTAGCAGCTCGTATTTCTTATCTATTGGGCCATCTGAGGATTAATCTAAGATCTGCCCTCTATTGTATTGGTTCTATGCTTCTTAATAAAAGGTCAGATCTTTGCTTGTGTTTCTATATCTTGAATATATTGTGATCTTTCATGTGTTGGACGAATCTTGTATGAACACACTTAATAACTGGATAACTCAATAAGTCACCCGCACATCATACACAACAGAGATAGTTAGTGGTCTCAAGCAAAAAATTGGCTTGGGATCATTACAGTGGTATCGGAGCTTCGATCCTCCAAACCTGTGGAGGGATTGGCACATGCAGAGGTACAGTGGAATCTTTATGGGTCGGAGGAAGAAACCCAACAGTGAAACAGAGGCCGAAATGGAAGGGTCAGGGGATGACCGTGAGCCTTAAGGCTTGGCCTTCTTAGCGGCCGAATTTGATAAGTTCCAGCAAACCACAAACCGCACAGAAAGCAAGTTGGTCCAACACTTAGATGAGTACCAGGAAACCAACAGAAGGGGATAGGCCAAAATTTTTGAAACTTTGAAGAAGGTTGACGAGAACCTACAGAAGATGAACCAGAACCAATCCTGGATAACTGAACTTCTGATGCAAGTGACCCATCAAGGGAAGGACCCTGATACGTATGGGAATAAGGCGGCTGGTGGATCCGGTGGGGTCCATGAGGAGATCAGATATAACCCGGAGAAAGCCCCCAGATCCGAAGGAAGTCTGGGAGGAGGCACGTCCCATGGTCAGATGGGTAGCAGGGTCAATCCTAGGCCATACATGCCCACGTTCACAGATGAACAGCTAGGCCGACAATTGGGTAGCCGGGCTAACCCTAGGCCATACATGCCCACATTCACAGATGAGCAAGGGCAGCAGGAACAAGTGGAGGACTTTGTTGAACAAATGATGAAGTGTACCAAGGAGTGCTACAGTTTGGATATGAGGATCCAAAGACAGATGTCCCTGGATCAGTATTGCCAACGCAGGTTCAGAAATCAACCTAGGCCGAACCACAGGGGTAGTTTTGAGTTTGAACGAAAGGCAGGGAAGATAGAGATTCCATATTTTGATGGTAGGACCAAGATGACAACACAAGCCTGGGTACAAAAGCTGGATACCTACCTGTAGCTTAACCCCATGAGAGAGATGGAAGCCATCAGTTTTTCCACTATGTACTTGGAGGGAAAGGCTCATGATTGGTGGTATCATGGACTCACCACATTAGGCCACAATCAAATAGTATCCTACCCATAATTTACTCAGAGACTCATGGATAGGTTTGATCAAGGGGATCCTGAGCTACACTTCCGGGAGCTCACACAGCTAAAACAAACTAGCACGACTGAGATGTATATTGAGGAATTTCAGAGGTTGGCAGTAATGGTGCAAGACATTTCGCCAACCAGACTCATGATGCTCTTCATTGAGGGGTTGATGGAACCCTTGAAGGATTGGGTAAAGGCTTTCAAGCCTAACAACCTACAGGAGGCTATCTGGAAGACGAGGGATTTGGGACCAGCTGCTAAACCAAAATTCATACCCAGACCACCTCTTAACAATGGTGGAAGAGATCAAAGGCCTCCAATGAACCCGGGAGGACGCGACCCAAGGAGTTTTGACAAGGGCCGTGGCAGAGTGGATGAAAACACCAGGAGGGAGTTGAGGAGGAAGCAACTTTGCTTCACTTGCAAAGAACCATGGAACCCAACACACAAATGCATGGGCCGTGGTCAAGTACACTACATTGAAGTCACTTCAGACAACGAGGAGGAAGAGGAGATCGACCAGATTCATAACATGGAGGCTGAAGCCATTGATACAGAAGAGGAGCAGATCACAGGACAAGACAGTATGGCCACTTTGGCTTCTATCAGTGGAGTGCCCAAGTATAACACCTTCCGAATGAGGTGGGTCTTGCAAGGACAGAGAGTTTCGGTTTTGATTGATGGAGGAGCTTCCCACAACTTCATTGACTCAACATTATTGAAAAGGAGGCACATACCCATAGTAGAATTTGAAGGATTCAAGGTGGAGGTAGCAGGTGGAGGCACTATGCCCTGCGATAGATACATTCCGGGCATGAAGCTTACCTTGGGTAGGCATGAGCTGATACAGGACGTCTATGTCATGGACCTTCCAGATACCAACATCATCCTAGGGGTTCAGTGGCTCAGGACATTGGGGCCTATCACCACCAACTACAAAACTATGGAAATGTCATTCACAGAGGAGGGTGGACGAAAGGTAGTGCTTCGGGGTATGACAGGGAATGCTGCAAAGGTAGTCACGGCCAAGAGGATGGAGGCCATCTTCAGGAGAGATGAGATAGTATACGCATCTGAATGCAGGATTGTGACACGTATGGATGAACAGGGCAAGGTTCACTACACTCCAGAGATCAAAGAAATCCTTGACAGACACCACAAGGTGTTTGGGCCTATTCCTCCGCGGGTACCACCAGATAGGGGGTTTGAGCACATTATTGAGCTAGAGGAAGGGGCCAAACCAACTATTACCACACCATACAGACATCCCAAGAAGTACAAAGATGAGATAGAGAAGGCCATCAAGGAACTTCTGGACATGGGGCACATCAGGCCCAGTAGTAGCCCTTTTGCTTCTTCAGTAGTGCTGGTGAAGAAGAAAGATGGCAATATGAGGATGTGCATTGACTTCAGGGCCTTGAATAAAAAGACCATCAAAAACATGTATCCGATACCAAGGATTGATGAACTGTTGGACGAATTGCATGGGGCCATCTACTTCACTAAGATTGATCTTCGTTCTGGTTATCATTAGATCAAGATGAAGGAGGAAGACATCTCAAAAACAACTTTTAGATGTCATTACAGTCATTATGAGTTTTTGGTGATGCCCTTTGGCTTAACCAACACCCCTGCTACGTTCCAATCATGTATGAACCATGTGTTCAACAAGCAGCTGAGGAAGTACCTATTGGTATTTTTTGATGACTTGCTTATCTACAACAAGACGTGGGAGGAGCATCTAAGGCATGTGGATCAGATTTTGTCAATCATGGAGGAACAGTCACTGTATGCTAAGGAGTCCAAATGCGAGTTTGGAATGACAAAGGTCCTCTATTTAGGACACATTATCGAGGCAAAGGGAGTACAGGTTGCACACATGGAGTATCGAGAAACTGATGGCTGACAATGTCCACCTGCACAGACAGAGGCCCACTTCACCACCACAGATCTCAGGTTCATCATGATGGTATCCACAACATCAACTTGCTTCCAAAAGACGACGGGTCTTGCTCCATGAGGTACAAGCCGGGTATTGTGGTAAGTGTCACTTTAATATTTCAGGCATTTGAGTATGTTGCATTTAAAGCTACTTTTGATTATAGAACGTTTGCTTGGAAGTTATGCTCTTTGCCTTGTTTCCCCTTGGTGGTTGACATTGCGCCCTAGTAAGTGGTCACCCTTAGGGATGGGTTTGCTACTGGGAGGTCTCCTTGATAAGTCATTGTGCCACTCCCGATCATACTTATCATTTTTCATCACTTCACTCCTTGTTCGTCTCCTTATCTTTTGGGATTTTCGGGTGTATTGACCCAAGAAGGGATTGTATCTCATTTCATGGGAAGAAGGCGCTGAAGGCCCAGAGGTTTGTAGTCGGAAAAAGATAAAATCCAGTCATAAACCTTCTAGATGTTCGCCCAAGGATCCTGAGGACAATGAAATGTCGCTCATAAGGAACTGATGGGACCCATGAAAAATAACAATATAAAAATGCCAACCAAGGTAGAGCGTGTGTGGGAAATGTTTTTCATGCTTAGGTAGAAATCCCACACATTGTCTTCAACTTGGGGAAGCATAATGTGAATGTGGTAGAGTCAAGGTGGGCAATGTTTTTCATGCTTAGGTAGAAGCCCCACCTTGGTTTCAACCTGGAAACATCTTAAAAAACAAAAGACAATAAATGGGCTTGGAAAAAGGATGCATTGAAAACGAAGGTGCAACACATCCTCTACAAAGGCACCCATAAATGAGACAATACACACCTTTGTATGTCATGAACCCCATGCCCAAAAGTTGTAACCCCCCATCCACTTCATCTTCTCCACATGACTTGGAGAGGTTTCCACCTAGGAAACACTCGTTGACTTAGGGAATGATTCACCAATAGGTCACTTTGTCAACCCTCCCATACCTAAACTTGGAAAATTGCATAAGGTCTTTGAGCACATGTTTAATTTGATGAGGTAGTTTTTGATGTACATGCTTGAATGACTCTTATATTAAATGTGATTTTACTTTCCATGATGCTTTGACTTGAGATCCTTCGAGGGCACACTTGTCTGTCTTTGCAGGACCTTGACTGGTGGACGATTTGGAGGAACAAGCCCAGCTTGGGCCTTCATTGGGGTAAGAATCCCACAGGTTGGATACCATGGCCCGCACACCGAATGATGATGATAGCCTTTGGAGGCTTGAGAGACACCTTAGAGGACCTATCCTAGCCCTTCATCACCCGAACGACTTGCCTTTGGAGGCTAGGGCGCTACATCTTGGGGCTTTACGTCTTGTTGGGGCTAGGGTTTGGTGGTGGTGGTGTTGATGGTTGACACTTGGCACCTTTTGAAGAGGAGAAGCCTTGGCTTGATGGAGAAGACCCTAGCGCATGAGAAGGAGACCTTTGGAGGCCCAACGTTTCATCCCCAAGGTCAACGACTTGCTCCAAGTTTCAAAACGTTGCCCTAGAAGGGTGACGTCATGCTTCTTTAGGGCTTTCTTATGTGCAAATTAAGTTTTAAAGTTGTAAAGGGGCAAAGTAAAGGAGGTTGGCCTCCTTACTTTGTGGTTTACCCTAAGTTAAGTGGACAAACACTTTTTAGGAGTTTTGTATAAATAAGAATCATTTCATTTCATTTTAGAGATAACTCACTTGGGAGAAAGACTCCTTGGCTGAAATTTGCGCCCCTCTTGGGCAATTTTACATATCTCTCTCTTCTACTTGCTCTTGTGATGGTTTGTCTTTGCTATTGGATGGAGAAGTGATGCGCTATCTCTCTTGGAGGCTAATTCTTGCATTGTGATAGGATTTTCTTGGTTAAAAAGGAGTTTATCTTGTTGATGCTTGGACTAGGTAAGGAATCTATGCTTTGTTGTTGTTTCTTTCTTAGTTGCAAGGTTAATTTGCTAAGCTTTTGGGGAGTATAAGGGCATACAACCCCACTAAGCCTATCATAATTGTCTTGAATAATTTTTGTACAAAGGGTTACTAGGAGGAGTAAAAGGGCTTACACCCTCCTAGTTTTTCCTAGCTAGTTTTGCTTGCCTTAGGAAGTAAAAGGGCTTACACCCCTAAGGAATTAGCATAACCAGCTCATTCATTAAAAGACTCCATAACCCAATAGCTTTAGGCACTAATCTCTTCCATTGGAGAAATAAAATCATTGCATTGGTATAGATGAAATCACGAGATATTAAAATTGTCTTAGTTGGAATATTTTCTATGTGCTTTAGGTTTGCTAAGGCCACTAGGGCATCTTGATTGGCTAAGGATCTCTTGTTGCTGTTATAACTTTAAGATACAACCATCAGGGCTGCATTAAATTGCTTTCAAACTTTCACTTTTACTCTCTTTTCAATCGTCAGAATCTGCTTGCAAGCTGCCATAATAAACTACTAGTTGTTTTGAATCTTTTGGGTGGTTTACTTGTAATTTTTGATGGTTGGAATTTTCTGCTGTAGCATATGTATGTTACAGCCATAAGGCTGTCATAATCATCTGCAATAACATCATCTAACAGCCTTACATTGTTGCTAAAGTCTTGTCTTATTTCACTTGAGTTATACTAGTCATTACTAGCTCATCTCTTGTATCTTTAATTAGACTTTTAGTGACTTATTTAGCAGCTTTGATTATCATTTATTTGCTGATTTATATCATAGTTTACTGCTGCTATATAGGACAACAAGCTTTGCTTGCTTGTCCATTGGAATATTGGGCTTGTATACTCGTTTTTTCTTGTGTCTGAGGCAGGTACAATAATCTTCTG